>CBVK0100020300.1:0-40057 GCA_900067695.1 Picea abies
CCGAGATCTACACTCTTTCCCTACACGACGCTCTTCCGATCTCACCTTGAAATTGCTTCAAATTGAACATGTGTGTAGGCCTCATCATTACAAACCCAACACAACTTGAACGGGATCAAACAGATAGCGTATGAGCAAGATATCATGTTCTGTTCATTTTTCCAAACAAGCAAAGTTTTTGTTGATTGTACAGTCTGTACAGTGATGACGTGGACAATGATCGTACATACCGTATGAACATACAGTGATGTGGTAGGTGAGTTGGAATCCTGACTCAGCAGGTGTTGGTAGAAGTGGGTGAATCACATCTCGACACATGTCATCTTGGTGGGTGAATGTAATGGTGCCACGTGGCACCGCTCCATTGGTTAGTAGTGGAAAAAGTTTGTGACTCCACAGGAGTAGAACCCACGACCTTCGAGCAAGGGGGGAGTGACTTGGTAGGGTTGGGCTACCAACCCACCCATGGTTTTCCTTATTATGTATGTGATAATTTATTATTTGAATTGTATTCAATGTAAAGTCAGCGAAATAAAGGGATGGTGCCTAGCCCTAGCCCTCGACATTTTAAAAATACCATATGCACATACCATTAAAACTATGGATATTTTATTTGGCGCGCAAGGTTTTCATTGTTATAGCCCCCAACGCTTACACATAGAACCACTCCACTGGACCGGATATTCAACCTTTTGGTGCGCGAGATTTTTATGGGTACAACCCCCAGTTATATACACACCATAGCATATTCCCCTTTGTTATATTGTTTGGCGTGGTATTTGTTTAATGGACTCTTGGTTAACGTTTGGGTTTTGGTTTAGCCCCACAGATATGGGTGTTGAGCCATGTGGCCACCCCACAGGACCGTTGGCATATTATGGGGCACGGTTAAGCCATGAAGCCCGATTTAGGCATTGGGACGTGGCCACATGCCCCCCATGCGACCAACACCTTTGCCCAAGGGGGTGCTAATCTCGTTAACTATTCGACAGTGTTCCCTGTTTTGCGGGATGCACGTGAGTGCTGGTTTTTAGGCCCAGTAATGATTCGGGAGCCAAGTTGGTCATTCAAAGGTGTGTTTTGGTGAGCAGGTACAACAAGCTTAAAGAAAAAAACTTCCAGGAGGTGTAACTTCTTCATTTTTTGGCCAAAACAGGTGCCGAAAAAGCCTAGCTAGGGGTTTTTGGACATTCTGAAGCCATTGGAGAAATCCATTTTGTATTCTAAGCAATATAAAAAAAAAATTAATCATAATGAAAATGATCCAAGGGAAGTTGGACGAGGAGATGTATCCCAAGAGAGGGGTGAACTCCTTTATCATTTGTTGTGTTATGTGTTCATTCTTGATGGTTTTTATCTGTTTGGTATGATTCTCATGATTAAGTAAAACTCACTAAATTTATGTGTTAGTAACTTGATCCAATTACCCAAAAACATGCCATTTTACACTTGCAATTTAAAGAGATAAAGTCTTCTTCATTTTTAATATCTACTGGAAACATATTCATTCCATTTTCAGATCAATAACCAAATTCAAATTAAACCTAAGGATCAACAAAAGATGACATTTTTTTTTCCTTGGGGTACTTTCGCATACTGGAAAATGCCTTTTGGCCTTAAAAATGCCAGAGCAACCTTCCAACGTGCTATGACCTTCGCTTTCCACGATCTTAAGCATGTAGTCAAAGCTTATCTTGACGATCTTGTTGCTCACTCTTGCAAGAGAGTGGATCACTCTAAGCACCTTCAGCTAGTTTTTGAAATATGTCGTCATTATAGAATCTGGTTGAACCCTCATAAATGCATAATTTGAGTTAGGTCTAGACGTCTTTTAGGAATTTTTAGAATCCGAGACCGGGATCATGATAGATCCATTAAAGGTTGAGGAAATACTTTGATTTCCTCCCACGTGCATTATTCGACAATTTCAAGGTTTACAGGGGAAAGATAACTTTTTACGTCGGTTTATAGTAAACTATGATAATATTACTAAGGGTTTCATGCATCTTTTGAAGAAGGACATCACTTTTATCTGGGATGAGCGGGCCCAGGAGTCCTTCAATTCTTTGAAGAAATCCTTGGTATCGATGCCTCTACTGAAGTCTCCTGACTACAATAGGGATTACCTTCTTTATGTCGTCGCATCCGAAGAGACGATTGGTATGCTTTTGGTTTAGCAAGATGATGAGCTCCATGAGAACGTCATCTACTATCTTAGTCGAAAATTAGTCGGTCCCAAGCTCAATTATTCTCACATTGAAAAGCTATCTTTGGATGTCGTTCACGCAATCCAACATTTACGCCATTATATTGCTTTGCAAGACTAATGTGGTTGCCGATGTCAACCCATTTCAATACTTCCTTACCAAACGTATCATAGGGGAAAAATATAATAAATGGATTGTCATTTTACAAGAATTTGATCTCGATTTAGCTTCTGCGAAATACAAGAAATCACTAGTCTTTGCGGAGTTAATATTCGACTTCCCACGATTGGATGAGGATGTTATCCATGTTGATTATTTTGCGGATGAACACATTTTCCTTGTCTCGTCATCCGACCCCTAGTATGGAGACATTGTTCTCTATCTTCAAACTTTGAAGTTTCCTCAGCATCTCTCGCAATATGACCGACGGTGTGTATGATACCAAGCTATGCATTACATTATCGTTGGCGACACTTTGTATCGCTGAGGAATAGATAATATTCTGCGTCATTTTTTAAATCATGAAGAAGTCGAGTCAGTTCTAAACGATTGCCAAAGTGGGGCTTGTGCTACTCATTTATCTAGGCTTTCGACAGCCCAGAAAATTTTGCGAGCCGGTTATTTCTAGTCGTCTATCTTTAAATATTGTGTTGAAGCAGTTAAGAAGTGTCACCCTTGTCATATTTTCACTCAGAAAATGCGCTCACATCTATCCCCCCTTCACCCAGTCATTACCATCGGTCCCTTCACTAAGTTGGGGTTAGACTTTGTGGATTGCAACCCAACTTTGGCTGGGGGGCATCAACACATTATCGTGGTTGTAGACTACTTTACTAAGTGGGTCAAATCCATGCCTACAGTTAAATCCGACGGGAACACTATTGTCTTCTTCGTATTCAATCAAACTATCGCCCAGTTCGGTATCCCGAGTGAGATTGTCATTGATCATGGCAGTGACTTTTAGAATGAAATGATGGAAGATCTAACATCCAAGCTGGGATTTAGGCATGGTCATGCTTCCCATTAATACCCCCAGGAAAATGGATAGGTAGAGACCGTCAGCAAGTCTTTCAAGACCATTTTGCAGAAAATTGTCATCCAGAGTAAATATGACTGGCATATTATGTTATATCCCGCACTCTGGGTATACCAAACCTCGATCAAGATTGCCACCATATTTTCTCCTTTCCAATTAGTACACGGTGTGTAGTCGACATTACCTATTGAATGTGAAATCCCTTCTCTTAGATTAGCAGTTGTGCTCCTCCCTGACACTTCTGATCTCGAGTGATGCCTTGTACACTGAGAGAGTCTTGACGAGTTGCGTCGGGATGCCTCTATGACTATCGAGGCAAATAAAAGACGTGTCAATGTCCAATACGATAAGTTTGTCTATCCTCAATTGTATGCTGAGGGTGACTTGGTCCTTTTATACGATCAAGCCAAAGAACTGTTGGGGGAAGGCAAGTTCAAACCCATGTGGCACGGTCCCTATATCGTGCGACCTGTCTTAGAAAAAGGAGCCTATGAGTTAGAATATTATGAAGGGAAAATGTTGGCCGAGCCTAGGAATGGGCTCTAATTGAAAATATATTACACTTGAGCCCCAAGATTGGGCGTAACTCTTTGTATACTAATGTAATTTAGTGTATATATATTTTCCCTTTATTTTTCATCTTCATCTTGCTTATCGAGTTTTCCCTTGGTTTGTAGATGTCAACGGAGTCTTTGATCTACTTAAGATTCACAGAAGGAGCCAATCGTCATACACAGAACTTGTCTTCTACCACTTGGGTGGTTTACTCACCTGAGGGTCTATTGGTGTCTTCAGGTGGCATATGCCTAGATCCATCCACAAATAATGTTTTTGAATATAGTGTCGTTATAGAACTTTTGTGCAATGTCATTTCACATGATATTCTCTCTTTGGAGGTTCACCTGGATTCCCAGTTAGTAGTATGTTAGTTGAAAAATGGTTACCATGTGCACGATCCTACTTTACTCCAACGATTCCTACGGGTACATCTTTTAGAACGAAAAATTGATTTTATTACTTATAATCACATACCTAGGAGTTCTAATTATGTATCTGATGTTTATGCTAATTTAGTTTTAGATTGGAATTTTTCACACAACTAAAGCAAAGAAAATCGTCTCATCAATGTACACATTGTAATATCAGTAAAGTCGAAGAACCTTGTTTTATATATATTTAAAAAAATATGATGTTTATAGTACAAAATTGGGGCCAAGACCCTCAATACACATATACAACCGATAATACAATATCCACGACATCTACACCTGTTGTGTTGGATGTGTGTCATGATAACAAACTACGGAGTTTGCGAGATGTAAAAGAGTCACACCTAAGCTCTAGGCACACCAACCACTTGTCATTGCATGGCCTCCGACAGATCGTCTACCTGAACCATCAAAATCCTATGTGTCAAACGAGACAGGTTTCCCTACACGTTTTGAAGGATTATCTTGGCTTCTCCTCCCACCGCCTCATCTCCCTGGTGCCTCTGACGATGTTGTGGAATCCCATTCGTCCGTCATGGACCTACGTCTGCATCACACAGGTGTCTAGTTAGTACTTAAGCATCACCCAAAAATATTTTTGTTTTACTATACAAAAATACAAAAAAATGAAATATTTAAAAACTTCGACATACCTATGTCCCCGTAGGCGGTGCCTGGTGGCAGTAGCATGTTAGGGTACCCTCTGTAGGTGATCCTTGCATAGGGGTATTCATCCAGAGCAACGACCTTTCACCTCCACCAGTAAAAGAAATCATCATTGTAGGGTGTGGGTGCCCTACCTCCCCCTTGTCGTCTCATTACCTTGGTCCATCGTGCCATGGCTGGATCGTGAGGTCCTCTAGGAATTATCTCGACTCTAGGTCCCAAACCTACAACCCTCTCAAAGAAAAAGCTACACAAGATAAAGGCAAACCCGAAGTTCCTCTTGTAACCTTGTTTTCACTCTATCAACTGGCTCTTCATATTAGTCAGTAGTGAGGTGCACCAATCATACACCGTGGGTCTCAAGCACTCTACAGAATATAACATGAGTGACCTCAATCCCTGGTGCAATTAATTCAACCCTGTGATCCTAGTCAAAATGAGGAAAACAATCTTGAGGCTGAGATTGTTTATCACTCGGATGGGGAGTTGACTCCCGACCTTATCGGTCCCTACTACACAGTGAGCTTCTATGTACTCTTTTATCTTCATACTGCTCCCAACTCCCTGGGCTTTGAGGTTCACTACCTCACCCCGATGTGATAACCCAATCAAGAAATACATATCCTCAACTTCAATCCTCAATGGTTGCCCATCGAGATTGAAGATCTCATTGTCAGGATCCCAGTAATCCACGAGAAACTATAGAAACCTCACCTGGGCCCTCATCCCTTTGAGTGCCCAAAATTTGTACAACCCACATCTTTTCAATGCCATTTGGGCCCCCAGATCTCTTTCCACAACACCATCTACCTCCTCATGTTCCCTTTCCCTCCATTCTAGAACCATCCTTCCAGAGAAACGTCAATTTTTGAGTTAGAATCCATTAAAAACCTTGTTTACGGACTTATATGTGGGTTGCAGCATTCACAGTTTCATATAGGGATAAGTACATGCATCCTGTATTGTACACATTCATGTATAACCTTGCGTGTACACAACCCGATGAGTGGTAGCTCGCGTGCACCGAAATAATCAATTTGCACCCTAATTAACTCAAAATTTTGAAACCTAAATTAAAAATGTAATCCAATAGAAAGGAAGAGAAGGGGAAGAGAAATTACCTGGTCCAGACGGTCTCTGATTCCATCACTTGATGCTCCTGCAATCACCAGTTGAAAATCAGAGCTAATTTGGTACAATTTTCACTATTTGGGTAAAAAGTCAAAATAACATAGTAAAATGTGGTTTATGTTACTATTTATAGCAGTTTTTACCCACTTTCTATAGTTTCGAATCATATTTTCTCCTAATGGACTAATACAACAATGGATTGAGTTAGTTTTTGTAGTTTTCGCCAGATTTCTTGTGGTTTTTAGCGTTATGTTAACCGTTTGTAACTACAGGCAGGTATTTTCGCTACCCAACATATAGGATAGGTATCCATTCCATCATGCACTCTTGCATTGTCCTATAATTGTCACTCATATGCCTTAGGTAGGAACCCATTTGTTGCAACACATAACCCTCCATCTGCTATAAGACGTGTCGTTATAAAGTGGTAGAGACTTACCAAACATGGGTACCCTAGTTATAGCCTCTTCTCCATTTGGTGCCCATGCCGAGATGTTTTCTGTAGGACCGGGAATCCCTTATAGCTAACACATGACTTTATGTTGAGCCTCATTTCTCACTCATAAACATGTTGACCTGTACCTAGAGGACTCCCAACTGAGTTTGATTTAAGCTCTTTTCTGACTCGTTTCCAAAAAGAGAAAAGATTGTCAAGTGAACTTGTCTCTTTCACACTCATAAATTGGATATGAAAGGGTGCTTATTTGGTACAAGTTTATCCATTTTTCAAACCAAGTAGACTGTGATTATGAAAAAGGACATTTTTTGGCATTAATATGTGAATGTATCTCATGCCCTTGCTTGGAGTATTGAGCCTACATTCAGTTATCGCTTTGCGTTATAAACTGTTTGCCTCGGAAATTTTTCATCCTCAATGAAGCAGAGCCTCTCTTATATCCTTCGCAATTTGACACCCTATACCCAGGAGGTAACATTCCCCCAAGTGTCCATCTCTTGCACACACCTCCTTGGATTGATCATATGTATGTTCCACTGCTGGAACTAGTTTTTCTTACTTGCGACACTCGTTTCCTCCTCTATATCATAGCATTCATTTGACTATGAAAAAACAAAAAAAGACGGGCATGAGGGGAGTATTATATTATCTTAGAAGTAGTCGTGTCACCTTTGAACATAGCACAAAGTTATTGAGTTAATTTTTCATCATAATTTTGGGTTTAGCATGGCCTTAAGAAGTTGAGTTCATTACAGATAGTTTTATAAACCAACTGATTACTCTTCCAGTCCCTATGGAGAACTTGATTGATGCCTCCTGCATCTCATGGTTTCATCATTGATTCTATGATGTCGAAGTCTTCCATATGTATCATTCTCTTGTTCAAAGGATGTATATCAACTTGTGTCGGGCATTCCTGAGAACTATTGACTTTGCATGTCGACCATGTTATCCCCGATTTCTAGGGATAACTAGGATATCATGTCTCGAGGCCCACAGGTCCTAGACATGGAGTACCAAGAGTAGTATTGACCCGAGCATAGCCCTGGAGGGCCCATCCTTTTCTTCTTTCATCAGATTCGTCTTGTCAGCAGCAACAACATCCATCACCTTCGGTTTGGTATTGTATCGGAGGAGGCTCTTGCTCCATGAGGTAATTGGTCCAGGTATCATGGTATGTGTCACTTTTGATCATTAAAACCTTTAAATATATGCATATGATTCCTTTTATCTCTGACAACTGCTTGGATCTTACATTATCCCACTTAACCATGCTTGGGGAAATTGACAAGGTGCCCTGGCAAGCATGTACCCATAGGATTTTGGTTTTCCACCGGGGGGATTTCTGAAGAGCCACCATCCGCTCCCATCATACCACCACTTTTTCATCTTATCTCCCACTCATTTGTCCCTTTCCCCTTGTTTGGGCATTGGATAGACCTGTTTGTAGGGTTTCACCTTATCTCATGGGAAGAAGGGGCTAAATGCCCAGAAGGTAAAAGCAACTTGTAAAAGATAAAAGCCTAGAAATAAAACCTCAAGATGCGTCGCCCAAGGATCCCTGAGAAGGCAATAAAAAGCCTCTCAGCAAGAAACAAAGGGGACCCAGAAAATAACAAACAAGACCTAGTCAAGAGGATAGGGGGTCTCATCATGAGCCAGCCTATTAGGTTCATGGGTACCTAATAGTATGACATTGCCACCATCTGGTTACCACGCCAGGGTAGTGACCTTTGGTTGCATGGCCAAGGGAAAGGGTGTCTCATCAGGAGCCAGCCTTCTCATATCTGTGAAATTACTTGTGGGTAACACTGTCAGCTCTGGTTACCATGCCAAGGCAGTGTCCTCTAGTTAGCCCTTGGATAAAAAAAAAAGAAGAAGAAAAAGAAAATAAAGAAAAGAATAAACGCAAGAATGGGCTTGGAAAAATTGCATCCATGATGGGTACAACTCGCCTTCTACAAAGGCACCCACAGATAACATTATGCATCCCTGGCTCTCACTCTACCAACATGTCTGGACATCCCTTAGCCACATCACTTCATTTACATGGCTTGGATGAAACCTTCCTGGAGACTTCCCTTTCCTTGTGAATACTAACCCAATAGGATGTCTTGTCCTTTTCTTCAATCTTGTATTGTAGGTTTTTGTAATATCTTTGAGCTATTGACCGATGTATCAGGGTTTTTATGCATATGTTTGATAATATTAATGATGAAATGTGATTGACATTCCTATGATCCTTGTGACTAATGAGCCCATGGAGGGCATATTTTTTTGATGTGCAGGACCATGCCCAACAGACAGGTACCATTTGGACTGGTACACATGGGGAGATGATTAGTTCGGACCTCCATGGGGCTGAAGAGCCCATCATATGGTTGTTGAGACCCCATCAGGCGGGCAGACACAGGACAGTGTTTGACCGAGGTTTTTCACCAGAGAAGAAGAGGATGTTCCATCAGGGGCACTTTGGTTGAGCCAGGCCTAGGGGGATTGACCCACTTGCAGTGGAACATTATCCCCAGATGACCCAGGACGTCACCAGGAGGCTTGTGACATCATCATGAGCACATGGCAGATGGACAACGTTGTTGGCACATGTGGCAGTCTGGAAGAGCCCAAGGAGGGCTAACGTTTGGCTTCTGGATGCTGCACTGGCCCTAAAAAGGCCTAACGTCTCCCTCAGGAGGGCTTGATGTCTCACTTTTTCTCATTTAGGGTTTTAAAAAGAACATTTAATGTAAAAACAATATTACTTTGATATTTTGGTCCTGTCGGCCATTTTTATGACCTAAAATTAATTAAGGTCATTGATACAGTATATATTGAGGAGTTTTAGCCTCATTTTATCATAACACATCACTCACTCATTAGTGAGGTCTGATTTTAGCGCCCTACTTGGGTAATTTTGTTGGTTTAGTGAGGTGCACTTGTTGAAGGAAGGCATTTCTTGGCATTTTTGGCATTTCTCTTGTAGGAAGGTTTACAACTAGGGTTTTCATGCTATTTAATGGTGATATGTAAGTGTTTTTTTTCTGCAAAACTTCTTGATTGAATGGTTGTAGTCTTATATTCTTTCATATGTTTATAATTTGCTGATCAAAAACCCTAAGTGACAAGCACACAAGTAGGTCCTTGTTTCATGTCCCCTAAAAGATAAATTTTCATCCATTGAAGAAGGAAGAAAGAGCCTAGCCATAACTACACTCTTATTACTTCTTCTCCCTGAGCTAGCCATACTTTTAGAAGTCAAGAAGGAGGAGATGTCCCAGGCCTAGGTTATCCACACCTAGGGTCGTCCTGCTTCTAGGGTTTGATGATAGAGCCTTTCTATAGCAACACTCTCCCTCATTGCACTCTCTTGTCTTGGTTTATCTTTCATGCTAGCCGTTTTTCCAAGTTAACCTAAAGAAGGAGGAGAGAGCACGAGGCCTTGCTTTAGCAACAACAGAGTGAGCCTCTTTCCCCTAGGGTTTTGATTCTGGGGCCCTTCCATAGCAGCACTTCAGAACCCTTCTAGTCCTTAGTCATCCTCCTTCAACCCTTGCGCCCTCCATTAAATTGACTCCATTAGCCCAAAGGCACTGATCTTAGGCCTCTAGCATTGAAGTGAAAGTGATCAAATAAACTCTCAAACTCTTTTCTAAATTGAAACCCTAACTAACTTCTAACCCTAAAGTTGTTGATGTCATACTTGAATATCTCATCTTTATGCAGCAACGTCCTGTTTAAGAAGCAATTAAATGGTGATTTAGGCATTAACTAATGTTGTGTTGATTTGTTACATTGAATGCCATCTCATTTCAGTATCTATTGAGGAAGTGATATTATTTGCATTTGCTATATTAATAAACATTGACTTCGTCAATATTTATTGCCATAATTGCTTACTTTAATATCATATAGTCTTATGAAGTACTAACCCATATAATTATAGCTTGCATATATTGGTTTGTTGTTGCTTTGTTCTAGGCATGTGTTCTTCTTTAGGGCTTCACTTCAGTATTGGTTGTTTAGTCGGGACTATCTGTTTTGGTGGTGACCTGTGAAGGGGGAACTTTACCTTTTTCCTTTTAACTTTTGCCTTTTCAAAACTCCAGGTTACCAGGGATGTCTCCCCTGGGCCTAACCTCCCTAAAGACAAATAACCTTCCCATTGTGGTGACATTAGGTGGGATAGGTTCCTGTTACGCCAGTTTGGCCTTCTATCTTATAGCCATCTGACCTGGCTACAAACTGTGTGATAACAGGCCATACCCTCAGTTTGTCTCAGAATCAAATGATTTTGTAGTCCTATCATGCACCCTGGTCCTACTTTCCTCATTGGTAGGTAACCTTGAACCCAACATTCGACATTTCATCATTGGTCGTTGACTGGGTGGTTTCCCTTGTGTTCGACGACAAGAAATCTATTCACACATTGAGATTTGTGCAGTGTCTTAGATGCCATTAGCCTTATTGGTGTTTTCCTCGCCTTTTTCAGCAATTTTCCTCAATAGTTTCTTTTTAGAGGGTCTTTTTCGTGTACCACTAGCACTTGACACACGCAAAAGACGCACAGGTTCATTGGTTCGTGAACATGTTCTTCATCTAATTTCCTCCAAATCATGAAGCTCATGCTTTTTACCTCATTATGAATGATGATAGATGCCTTAATTCTCTCCTTTCAACAGATCTCTTTCCATCGACTTCAGCTCATATATTCTAGAAATGAGACCTAGAATCCTATGAGTACCTTGAGGCTTGCAGTCATTAGTGGCATGTTCTCTCACTGTTGACAGTTGGGAATACATCAATGTCTCCTAATCGATGGATTCTTCAAGTGTTCGAACCCAACTATTTTATTCACACTTGTAAGAATGTACTCGATTCCTTGATACCTACTTTCATCATTTGTAGGTTGTCTCGTGTTTGTTAACGGTATACCTCAATGACCGATAATCAAAAGATGTCTCATTTTGTTCGACCTCAACTCCTTTATTCACATGATGTAGACTTGCACCTTTGGTGGATTGTGTAGAATACTTGAAGACATCAGTATGTGGTCGCATCTTTCCTGAGTTGTTGCTTCCTTTTCATTGGACCAGTACCTATATGACTTCAGTGATCATGGGAGATCATATTGTACTCCATTGTATACATATATCTTCAGATTGATTTTGAGACTGGTTCTACTGGACCTTGTTCATGACTATGAAAACCTTTGGCATGTAACCGCATTTGTATTTTCCTGTTCATGGCCATGGACAATCGTTTGGTATATTTTCACATGGATCTGCAGTGTAATTCAAATTGGAAGCCATGCATGCAAAGTCAGTGCAAATTGTAATGAGAAATGAGTTCTTCCAGTTGGTTCCCGATCACTCCACTTCTAGGTTTTTGTAATGTATTTCGGCCATCACAGATACTCCTCTGACCTCACACATTAGGGGGCATCTGTTATAGCAATATTTGCCTCACCCCATGCAATCTTGCATAGAGGGCCTTTTTCCATTTCCCAATGCTGAATTTTCATCCCTTTTTTGCAAATCCCAGAGCTAAAAATACATTTTTCCACATATACGCACCTTTCCTACTATACAACATGTGTATACGCAGGTTTCACCACTACATCCCATGTACATCAGGAAATGTGCCTAGAAATGAAAAATGGTGTTGGGTTTCCATGTCACGACAAGAGATCAATGATCCTTGGCCTTCCATATACTGGAAATGTTCCTACTCAGCCCTTCAGTTCCATTTGAAGGCTATAAATGGGTCAATTCCGAGCGATGGAAAAGAGGAGAAAGAATTCAACTTTGAGAGCAAATTTACTCTGGAGGAATTATTCAGTTCACATTGAGTCTGCATCCCTTTGTCCTTTAAGTCTGAACACAGTGTTCAACCCCCAAGCTCTTCCCTTATGAACTTCATTGTCTCTCTTCTATGATCTTGCCTTTAGTGGATAATTGAAGTGGTGGAGGCCTATGTAATATACCAGATATAAAAAGTATGTAGAACAGAAATGAAATGCTAGAAATGGCAGAATAACAGTAATATAACCAAAACAATCACCGCAATAACACTGAAATGATATAAGAATAACAACAGAAATAGCACTTTGATTCTGAGAGCAATGTTCATGGGCCTCTTCGAGGGGGAAACCTCTAGTCAAGAAGATCTCTATTACAATAATCTCCAAGCTAGGGTTCTCATACCCTCGACTCTTATTTATACTAAATATGTCTATCAAAAGAAGCATCTAGAGGAAGATCCTTGTAGAAGCGGAAGCTTCTATTAGGTCTTCTTACATTTGACTTATTCTATTTTATTGCAAGGCCTTATTAATATTGACCTTTATTACATCTGAATATATTGTTCTACATATGTGTGGGTTAGGACCCTAACATGTCCTCCCCCTTAAAAACAACATTGTCTGCAAGGCTTGAGATGTGGAAATTGTTGCAAAATGGTAGTTGGTTCCCAAGTGGCATCTGCTGGAGTTGTATCTTTCCACTAGACTAACACTTCCTTGATGGTTCTCTGATGCAGGCGACACTCACGCTAGTCCAAAAATGCTTGTGGTTGTAGCCAAATGGATCCTTCTTCGGCTAACTCGGGAAGGTTGGTTTAAATTTGGCACTTAGTTCCAATCACCTTATTTAAGCATGAAACATGAAAAACAAGATGTAGCTTCGAATGATTGGGCAAAGCTAACTGATAGGCCACCCATCCCACATGCTTGAGAATGGTATAAGGACCATAAAATTTGGGTGCTAGCTTTTGATAATGATCATCCTTGAGGGAATTGTTCTTGTAAGGTTGCAGTCGAAGAAACACCTAATACCCTTCTGCAAATTGACATTCTGAGTGACCTTGATCTGCTTGTTGCTTCATGCAATTCTGTGCCATGAACAAATTATTTTTGAGGGTATGGAGAATAGCCTCTTGAAATATAAGTGCTTGGTCAACTGCTTGGACCTTCGAGACACCAGGTAAGTATGAGATAACTGAAGGTGGCTTCTGTCCATATACCATTTCAAAAGGAGTCATGTGTGTAGTTGTATGGTATGAAGTGTTGTACCACCATTCAGCTAGGGGCAACCATTGAGCCCACTAATTTTTATTTTCCGAGGTAAAACACCTCAAATAAGTTTCCAAGCACTTGTTGACAACTTTCGTTTGACCATCAGTCTGGGGATGATAAGCTGTGTTGAGATGCAATTGGGTGCCTTGTAGCTTGAACAGTTCTTGCCAAAAATTGCTTGTGAAAGTTGGGTCGCAATCAGAAACAATAGAGTGTGGCATGCCATGAATCTTGAAGACCTGATCCATGAAAATTTGAGCCATCATAGATGTTGTAAATGGGTGTTGAAGAGCACAAAAATGAGCATACTTGGAAAGGCAATCAACAACCACCATGATGACTGATTTATTTCCTGATTTGGGTAAGCCTATAATAAAATCCATAGAGATATCCCTCCAAATAGTAAGTGGAATCGGAAGCGGTTGTAGTGTGCCTAGAGATTTGACTATTTCTCCCTTTTTGTGTTGACACACATCAAATTCAGCGACAAAATTACAAATGTCATGTTTCATACCATCCCAGAAAAAACAACGTTTGACCCTATCATAGGTTTTGGTGAACCCGGAGTGCCCCACTGTGGGTGTAGCATGAAGCTCAGAAAGTACCATGGATTTAATCTTGGATTGTTTACTTAAATACAAATGGCCTTTGTATCGAAGCTCATCATGGATCCAAGAGTACCTGGGGAAGCTGGAGCATTGGACTCCAATTGTTGGATCATATGCAAACTTTTGGGATCTTGTAGCCATTCCTGGTGAACGACTTGGAGCCAATCTGGTACAATGAAGGAAAGAGAAAAAAGGGATCCTTCATCTTCATATTTTTGGGAAAGTTCATCTGCAACCACATTGTCTTTGTCTTTCTTGTAAATGATATCATAATCATATCCAAAGAGCTTAGTCGCCCATTTTTATTGCTCTGGGGAGGAAATGTGTTGTTCCATAAAATAATTGAGGCTTTTATGGTCTATCTTAATTTGGAAGTGTTGCCCCAATAGATAAGGGTGCCACAGATCAACAACATGCAGAATAGCCAACATTTCCTTTTCATAGATTGATTTGCCTAGATTTCTTTCAGATAGTTGCTTGTAGGTAAAGGCCAAAGGCCGACTCTCTTGCATAAGGACAGTACCAATTCCTTTCCTTGAAGCATCACATTCCAAGACAAAGGGCTTTGTGAAATCAGGAAGGGCCAGGAATGGAGTGGTGCACATGGCCAGCTTCAAGGTTTGAAAAGCTTGAGCAGTAGTTGGATTCCAAGTGAAAGAGTTCTTTTTTAGGAGAGAAGTGAGAGGTGCTGCAATCTTTCCATAATTATTAAAAAACTTGTGATAATAATTTGTTAAGCCCATAAATCCACGCAAGCTTTTGAGAGTCTTTGGGTGAGGCTAGTCTTGCATGGCTTCAATCTTTTTAGGATCCACCTTGACGTCGTCCTTGCTAACCAGATGACCCAAGTACTCTACTTCTGAGGCACCAAAAGCACATTTAGACTGTTTCAGGAAAAGTTGGTGCTGAGAGAGGAGATGGAGAACTCGATCCACATGAGAAAGATGGTCTGTCCAGGTTTTTCTATAGATGAGGATATCATCAAATAAAACTAAGGCAAAATGACAGAGAAAAGGATGGAAGGCATGATTCATGAGGCTTTGGAAGGTGGAGGAGGCATTACACAAGCCAAATGGCATGACCAAAAACTCATAGTGGACCTCATGAGTTCTAAAGTAAGTCTTGGGAATGTCTACCTCTTTCATACGTATCTGGTGGTAGCTCGAATGAAGATCAAGTTTAATAAAGAATTGGGCGCCACTCAATTCATCCAGGAGGTCATCAATGACATGAATGGAAAATTTGTCTTTAATGCTAAGTTTTTTGAGGGCACAGAAGTCAAGACACATTCGCCAAGAACCTTCTTTCTTTAGGACCATTACCACAGGAGAACAGTAGGGGCTCGTAATAAGGTAGATAACACCTGCATTAAGGAGTTCCTAGACCATTTTCTCAATTTCATTTTTTTGGGAAAAGGGGTGATGATACGGACAGATATTGGGAGGAAGGCTTTCGTGTACAAGGGGAATAGAATGATAATGAACACCACGGGAAGGAGGGAGTCCCTTGGGAGTGGAAAAGAACACTTGATGTTTAGAAAGGATGGCTTGGAGGTATTGTGGAACCGAGGGTGTCTCTGTTGCTTGTATGGCATGGAGTTGGGAAATAACACTAGAATGGCCTTTTTTGAGTAGCTTTTCCATGCGATGGGAACTAATGATCTCAGGTGAACCAATGGTGATGCCTTGGAACTTATATTGGTGGGCCTCCTGGTCAAATTGCATGGTTAATTCCTTAAAATCCATGAGAATGGGACCCAAATTTCTTAGCCAGTCTGCAGCCAACACAATGTCACAACTGCCCATGTCTATAGAAAACATATGAGATTTCAGGTGGTAGTCACCAATTTGGAGACGTGCATTTTCACAATGCCCTCCACATTTCATGGAGCCACCATTGGCAATCATGATTTGGAAATTATTGACACCATGGATGTAGTAATGAGTTTCTTGGGCAATGCAGTGATGAATAAAATTATGGGTGCTTCCACTATCAACCAGAATGATGACCTTCCGATGCTTGATGTAACCGATTAGCTTCAGGGTTTGGGGGGTGGAGAAGCCAGTGAGAGCATTGAGGGAAATGACTGGTTCTACTTCGGGAGGGTCTGAGGGAGGGTTTATGTCAGTGGTTTCAAGTGACTTAGACACAAGGGGTGTTTCAACATCCTCTTCCGAAATATCCTCGAAAATGTCCATAAAAATCTTTTGTTCCTTACACTTGTGGCCTGGGAAATATTTGTCATCACAATTATAACAAAGGCCTTTGAGTTGGCGTTCATCCATTTCAACCCTGGTCAATTTTTGGATCTTTAGTGGAGCGGAGGGAGTAGTGGGATTTACCGGTTTAGGGTAAGGGATAAAGGAGGGTTTCCGGTTTTGAGAAGATACAACATGTTGTGCTTCTTTAGATCTTTTAGTAGCCTTCACCCAACTCTGAGGCCGAGGCATGATGACATTGGCCCGAATCTCATCCTTGAGGCCACTGATAAAACACTCTTGGAAAAAGGCATCAGACATGCCCTCTGTCCGAAAATCCAGGCGCTCAAAGGAAGCTATAAAGTCTTCCATTGTTCCTGATTGTTTCAACTTTTTTAAACTGCCCAAATGGTTGGTGTCAGTGTCAAAGCATTCATAAATCTCTGCCACAAAGTGTGTCCAAGCAATATACCCTTGATAGGAAGTTTTTCTCCATTGCCACCATTGCCAACGTTCTTGATATAGATGGAGAACACCATATCGGAGTTTTTCCAAGTCATATGTAATATCGTATAAATATAAATAATGTTCCATTTGGGTTACCCAACCAGTAGGGTCTGAGCCATCAAATTTGGTC
Organism: Picea abies; assembly: GCA_900067695.1. Lineage (NCBI taxonomy): Eukaryota > Viridiplantae > Streptophyta > Pinopsida > Pinales > Pinaceae > Picea > Picea abies. Next base: position 16,999 of record CBVK0100020300.1, read on the forward strand.
ACATCCACCCGCGGAAGGCGTAGGTCACGTTGAAAGTGATGGTGCTAAAAGTTATGGGAAGGAGAGGAATGTTCACCTTCAGTATGTGGAGGTGTGTCAGAGGAAGGGTTATCTGTAGGGATATGCATCTTGGTGCAGAGTGTCGAAAAGACAGATTCAAGCTGGGTGGTCAGGTCTTGTTTGATTTCCTCCATTGAGGACTGCATGGTTGTATTGATGGCAGCAACATTGGCACTGAGTTGTTTCACTTCTTGTTGGGTCTCGAAGAGACTATATTGCAAGGTATTGAAGCGATCTTCCAATTCTTGGCTATGGGTATGGGCCATGAGGACGAGGGAACCGAAAAAGGGCGGGTGGGGTCAAAATGTTTTCCAAAAAATGATATGTATGAATGGGATAAGGGTGAAGAGATGAATCCAATGGAATAGGTCTCAAATAATGGCCAAGTATATTCAAAGGATAACCCAAAGAGAATAATTACATACCACAATTGATGTAGTTGCAAAATCCTGACCAATATCCCCAAATCCATCCCTTGCACAAGTCTACCAAGATCATAAGTTTAATATCTGAAAACTTCCTCACTTTTCACCTTGGAAATACCTCAATATATAAGCTTGAGAGGCACAATTACAATGAGAAAATGAGAGATATGGTTGATTATATGGCTCCTTGAGGCTTGGATAAGATCCTAAAGTTAATCCCAAGCATGAGGGTTGAACACAGCTAACTCAATCTAAAGGAGTTGGCCCATAGATTAAGGTGGGGGAGATACCCCATTTTTCTCGACAAGAATGGTGCTCCCCCCAAGTGAGAGACAAGGCACCACCCTAGAAATGGAACTCCCTTATAGTGGTAGATAGGGCACCATGTTTTCAACCCCAATATGGAAAAAAGTCACCACCCCTCATAAATGCTAAAAAAAAAGGGTCGAATTTTCCAAGGAAAAAGTGTGTTTTGACCTAGAAATGATGGTTTTCCTCCTCACATATGAATTAGGGGTCATGAACAATTGTTTTAATGGTGTCAAGGGGTGGAGTTACATCACAAAGTGAATTTGACACTTGGGAAGGTTCATACAACACTTTTGATAGTGAATGCAACACTTACAGATGTGCATACGTCACTTTGTGACACTTGCGACACTTAGGGTGTTGTTGAGGAAAATATATGAATTATCTTACTCAAGCATTTTTTAATCTCTCCTAGCTAAGACAAGATAGTTGGGAATATCACCCTATGTTTTATAGCCTCAAAAATATTTTCCCAATCCACAAGTATTAATTACAAGAGTTTAGGATGGTTTTTTTGTGAAAGAATGTTGCAAAATAACATAATTTTTTTATGTAATTTTCTAAAAAATATATAGATTACAGAAAATAAATGTGGAGATCAAAAGTAAAGGTAACCAAGTCACAGATACACGCAGATGAAACAGAATAACAATCGATTTATTTCATTCCAAGAAATAAAAGCATCTTTCTCTTTACAAAATCCATTTGAGGGCATGGACCAAAGTCTAATTTAGATATCCCTGATGAAAACCATACAAAAGGACTCTGACAAGAAGTAAAAACTGAACTTTAAAATCTAGATCAGCTTGCCACAAACTACTACCAATTTGACTCTGCACAATATCCTTTATCAGTTATGAAACTTAATCCATAAACAGACAAGTATGCACAGACTATCAAAGATATATCAACACCTTTGAAAAAGGCATCTGAATGATATGGTTCAACTTTGAACCTTGTTGTCTACAATAAGACCCTTCTTTCAAAAAGAGAATTAGGCCTTTAATGGACTCAAGAATGAATGAAAACTGAACTATCTCATGAAAACAAAAGATAAAACCTTAGTATTGTTTTTCTCCTTCTATCCTCCCCTTGTTATTCCTTCTCATTTGGCTTTTATGCATTTCAAATAATTTAAAGTAGTTCAACTACTTTCTTTATTTGAGTTAATTAAACTTAACTAGTTTTAGTTTAGGGGAAGTAACAATAATAATAATAGTTAAGGGTCTTTTTAAATAATAACTAAGTAAGTGGGACCCCTTGTGACTCCCTTCTTTTATTCTTTGCAAAAAATAAACATAATTAGATAATCATTTAAACACATGCCTCCTTGTAGCTCCAATAAATATTTCCAAAATTTGAACATTAAATATCATAAATAATTCAAATCATATCCAAAACATATGAATAACCACATTATCCAAAAAAAATAGCTTGTTGTCCAAAACTTTTTGCAAACCATTGTCTTCAACAACTCAATCACAACACATAAATTAAAATTTAGATTTTCCACTTTGAGAGGAAATCCTTCTTCTATCATCATTGTTCCCTTTGGACTTCCCATAATTAGCCTTAGGTTGATTCGAACCTTGAGGCTTAATCTCACTAATAACATGGGAACAATCATCCCTCAAGCGCATATGGGAGGACATTGATTTTGATGAGTCATTTGAAGGAGATGAGGGGGAAGCAACAACTTTACCTTTGTCTTGCCCATGGGGGACATCAGTCTTAAGCATTTTGCTAGCATGAAAGCACTAAACAGGTGAGTGCACAGGGGAAATTTGAACATTAGTATTTACAGGTGGAGGATGAGGAGGCAATGATAAGTTGGGCCAGCCACGATGGTGAGAGACTATCGGATTGACAATCTCCTACCATCCATCATTTTCAGGAACTTTTGGTTGCATGGATACATGAGGAGGAACAGGAATACTAGGGATATTTTAGGGCTAGAAGGGAGATCTCTCTAGTCGGGGTCGAACTATCCCTTTCCCAATCCAATTGAAGAACCCATCTTGAAACAATTGTTTCAACTCCTGGGGGTCAGCATCAAAATGAATTACGAATCTAGGCATTTTAGGCCCTCTGTTCCAGTCACCTCTTCCTCTATTGTTTCTGCCATGACTGCCTCTGCTTCATAAACTTATCCTGTATGCAACAATTCATTAGTAACTAGCCCTTAACTGACCATACATGATGTTATCACTAGGAATCACCCACAGACTATAATGAGGATAAGCCTAGTACCCATCAGTTTATACAATAAATGTAAATGATTTTTAAGGGGGTCAAATGGATAAGACTCAAGATAATAACATTCTAACTTAGAATATTTGGGTTGGCATGCACAAGCAATTGAGGTCTTGTATCAACTCCAGTCGATAAGTTGGAGTAAAGGTGAATAGGAGGAAGACTTTGGTGAGAAAGTGTAGAGGTATGCTATGGACATCATGTCTTCCAACAGCCTAAGGAGGAAAAAACTCAAACACAAGATCCACTTGAATTCAAAATTTCAAGGAAACTGAAAGACATTATAACAACACTATAATCAAACATTCATCATAATACAGTTACAACAATCCATGTGAATCAGTCAATCATGAACTCTCTCAGTATCATAGGCAAATAAGATGGAAGAAGAAAGTTGACTTAGATTAATCAAGAAGTCTAAAATTAAGTTACATAACCAGAGAACCAATGTTCTTCATCAAAATATTACAATAAGGGAGCCTAGCTCAACCATCGACCCTAACAAAATATCAAAACTTCCTATATATAATAAAAATGTTGCAACCACCAGGAGTGTGATTGGACCACCGCATTAACGTTTTCAGTCGGCGCCTGCTCTGTTAGACTGTGCAGGCATCCTCATGTCAGATGTGAGCCAGGCACAGTTATGTGATTTACAAGAAAATTTGTCCATAAGGAAGCTTCAGATTGGCAGTATGCCTTTACGACCGCTCTCTGCATGTTTTCCATTTATGTGGTGAGACGAGTTTTCAACCACCTCTCTCACTTTCATTAACGACCTGCATCGAGATTGAAACGTGACTCAATGCCAAGGGGGAGGCCACACGTTTCTTTCGGATAGGACGCCATATAAACACGTGATTGTGGGGCCGCTCAAAGGTGGTTTGGGTTCACACCACTTTTGAGCCCACAATCCACCACCTTTTTCCACATATTACTTTTGCCAAACCACGATTTCAATTCTGTGACTACTCAAGAAAATTATCGCCCGAGCACGTTGTGTCCCCGCAATGGACTGTGGTCATCGATCTTGTGGTCTTGGGTGAGGATTTACAATTAGCGGCTCAAATCTTCCCTCTTCATATCAATGGATCATATCTTCTCAAAGTGTCTAAAAACTTCTCAACTAACACACCATTCTCTTATTCACTACAAAACATAACTTTCAGGAATTGGTTGCTCATCCAACAGTGAATATTCAAAGGTATAATTGCAGGTAAAATGCAAAATTTTTCATTCAAAAATATTTTGTTTCATTCACTATATAAGTTATATTGACAACCTTCATTAAAAATATAAACAATCGAAACAATAAACTAATAAATACAAGCAAGGTTTCTATCATGAGCAGTTGCCAACCAATGAAGAATTAGTGACAAAAAACTGCATAGATTGTCGCTCTGAAAACTCCTTGTTCGTAGGATCACCATTTACAATGATAGACAAGAAAGCATGAGAATCCTATTCCAAAAAGAATTAGTTTGAACCACACAACATGAATAAAATTGTAACATAACCAATTAACAATTACTACAGGATTGTGTCACTTGTTACAAGAATCGAACTGTGAAATTATATAAGCAAACGATATCACACTTATTCTAATAAAAAATTAAAAATAAACTAGGGAACTACTCCTAATATGAAGGGGGGTTGACTTCACTCAAAAGTATCCCTGCTACATACCTACAAAGTCAAGATTTGAAGAACTGAACACGCATAAAACCACCTTGTATTTCATAAAAATAGAGTACAGATCATGAACAGAGTCTCAGTCTCGCTTTCATCTTGTCGATTGCTATAATCTATGTATGTTTTAGGCATGAATTCCTTTGATACTTATACAATTAAATTTTAATCAACACCAGTAATTATGGGCATCCAATCATGTACAAAATCCACTAAAGATAACCAGGAATTTACAATATCATATTCAGACAATTCAATGAAAAAGAAAGATTACATATTTGGTCATCTTGATACAATTTCATGACCAACGACATGAAATCACAAGATACTCACATTCTATAGGATTTGGTTGGAGTGTTTACCACAAACAGTTTTTTCATTGCTAGAGCTTTGGCTGATTTAGACAATAGGTATCCATGTGTATGCATTTCTCCACAAAACCCACGTCTTTCAATCACCCAGGAAGTTCGACAAGTATCCTAACCATTGAGACAGTTATATGATCCTGTTCAAAATGCTACATGAACATTTGAGTAACCTCATTAACTTGAAGAATTTCAATATATCTTATTCATTAAACAAGGAAAATGAAATACTTAGGCTATAATAATTACTTTTGAGTAAAAAATGCACTTTGAAGAAAAAATGACAAAATATGTGTCAACATGAGGTAATAAAATGGGTAAATGGAAAGGTAAATGGTACATTGTGATTAACCATCCATCCTTAGTTAATGTTGAAATTCCAATTAAACATCCATATATGTTTTTTAGTCAACCAATATACACACATTCAATATTCCCCTACTTGGTACACATCACTATGATTTATGCATATGACTATCCATGTCAATCCCTATTCTAATAGCATTCATGGATTAGCTTCACCTAGTCTAATCTTCAAACTTAGCATATGCATGGAATACACTAGCCATGGTTACAAGTTAAGCTCCATGCTTGCATGTTGCATCTAATGAAATAGAATCAAGGCTTCTTTGGCATATCCATTCTCTCCATACCCTATAATCATCCCATTTCAAGACAAAATGGTTCTTTTAAAAAATCCATGAAATATTAGATGTGAAATATCTATACTCTCACATTTGGCATAGAACGAAAGGAGATAATTTTCTACAATAGCATAGGAATCAAACCCATTTCAAATTTTTTAGTCATGGATCATCTTTCCTTCTTGTAAATTTCCTAAAATACATAGTCCCAAAGAACACTCATCATTGTAATAGTCATAATCATAATTTCCTATGCTTGCATTTGATGGAAAACTCAACTACATATATATTCCAAGAATATGCAAAAATAATTGCATTTGATGAAACTATGTTTATGTAACATACCCAACACCCATGATGAGTCCCATCACTGTAAAAACTAAATTAGCCTACTAAAAATGAATTTAAATATGCCCCATACACACATCAGAAACCAAGGGGCAGCAGGCCCATAAAATTTACAACAAACAACATGTTGATTTACCCATGCATCGAACAACATATGTAAAAATTTGAATGGATCCAATAAGCACACAACGAATACCTAACATTCAAATAAAACATTTACACAGTGGAATAATCATAATAAACACAATAGAAACACTTATCATTTTATAAATATAATCCAACTAGATGCATACGAAGGATGAACCTCCTAGACATGTATTTTTGTTCTAAATCTCAACAACAAGCCACCCTCGAGATGAGGCTATGAGTCCACAAGGATATCTGACGCTCTAGTTTTCCACTCTCCACTCTCCACACTTAGCAACCCAAACCCAGGCTCTACTCCCATAGTATTTCCGATCCACCATCTCTCTCTTCCCCACAACTTGCACAACCCAAGGAATGTACCCCCTTCACTTCGCACATCCCCTTGGGCTATACCATTTTTTTATCAGGGCTTCCAATGCACTTGGTTGGCTGGGAATCTCTTAGCTAGGGGCTTCACGAACTCTAAATTTCTTTAGGAGTGTTCACAACAACCTTCACAAGGCTCTCGAGCCATTTCCTCAACAACAAGTACATCACAGGATTACATCCCATTTTACAAACACACAAGCCACATTTCCAACATAACACACAACCAAATAATGGCTTCCTTCAATCATATCATGGTTGGTTCTCTTTCCATCACTCAACTCTTCCTTTACTTCCCAAAATCTGCATGCAAAAATTTTCCCCCTTCTCCATACAAATTTCCTTCTTCTCCCTTGCTTTCTTGACTCTCAATATTCCCAAAGATGATTGTACTTCATCCCCATGCTCCCCAATAACTAAGGGATGTGACTCCTCGCACCCACTCTCTTACATGAGTTTAATGATTTCCTTGGGAACACTCAACAACAAAGTAAAAAGTTTACACAATGATAATAAATTCATGAATGTGGGTTGGATTAACACCCATGAATAAAATCCCCCTTGGACCCCTTTCTCTCTTGTGGAATCATAGACCCCATCGTTTTCATCCTTCTCATATCGCAACCAAAGATTACTACTTTTATTAATCATTTCAATGTTCATAATATAAAATTTGTCCCCTGGCCATATTAATCAATATGGGCTCTTTACCCCAATCATATTGGCTCACCAGCCTAATTCACATTTTTACAATTACATTATAATTTGTGGGAATTAAAAATGGGGACATTACATTCATGTTCCCATTATTTTTGGACTGTCCTTAGTACACAACACCATACGATGTACATTTATTTTACAATTTCGGTTCCTCGACCATTAATCAATATATATATGATCTCCATCCTAATATCACATAGGCATTCCATCCTAAATATAAATACATAGGCACTATGGCCCCCAAAATCATAAATACATAGCATCCCCAACCCTAAAACATAGATACATAAACCACTAACATTCTCCTACAACTATCCCAATTTCCACCAGTTCTCTTCCACCAACCTGCCTAGCCCAAGGAATGTACCCCTTTCACTGCTCATAGCCCATCAGGTTGTACCATTATTTTATCAGGGATGACCCAAGGAATGCTCCCCCTTCACTTCTCTCAGTCCATCAGGCTGCACCATTTCTTTATCAAGGTCTTTCGGGTGTAGGTGATCAGGAATATCATTACTTGGAACTTAAGGTAACTCGTTACTAGGAAAACTATCAATAAAAATTAACCAACAAAAACCCTTTATTTGCAGTGCAACTCACACAAGAGTTCACTCTTCAGGCCTGACAACCGGTTATTTGAAAATGAAACTCCCACATAAAAGTTCATTATTCATGTCTGACAACTTGGTTCTTCTACAAGCCTAATAACTTGCTTCTTCTACAAGCATAACAACTGGATTCTTCATCTTGTACTCACCCTCTAGGCTCGGGCATTACTTTCATTGTTATGCAGTTCCTCAAGCAATCCATAATTTGAGAAGGTTTTCTTACGCAGACGAATTCCAACATGTTGCTAGAATTTCACTAGAAATGCATAACATGTGGCAATCATCCCATCTGCATCATATGCATACAGTCAGTATGAGACATCATCATACAATTTCAATTATAAATTTTTTTCAAATCTATTTTATACAAGAAAACATAATTTTCCAAGCATGAGTTTTATGCTCATTATGTTTGGCTCATGTAACAATAGAAATCGGTCTTCTTTATGGGCTTACATCCATGCCATATCCAAGACCATTCTCCTTGCATTTTCTCAACTTTAATGCAATCAAACAGGTTGTTATAAATTTTTAAATTATAAATCTTCAAAAATGTTTAATACAGGAAAATAAATTCCCCGGGCATAAAATTTATGCTCATAATGTTTGGCTCTTTCAGCTACAGGCATCAGTCTTCTTCACGAGCTTACACCATTGTCATATCCAAGACCATTCTCCCTGCATTTTTCTAAATTTCCATGCATCCAAATGAATTGTTAGCATATTGTAACAATTTGAAATTATATTCTTTTCTCAAATATGTTTTACACATGCAAAAGAAAATTTCCATGCATGAGTTTTCTACTCATTATGTTGGGCTCTTGTGTCAATAGGCATTGGTATTCTTTATGGGCTTACATCCTTGACATATCCAAGACCATTCTCCCTGCAAATTTTTCAATTCTCACTTGGCCAAATAGATTGTTAGTACTCATGAACATTTTCAACATTTTATGAAATGATATCAGAATTGTATTTTACCAACAATTCAATCATTTCCATCCATTATTCATATTAAAATGATATGAAACTATCTTTCTTGTACATGCATTATCATCATATGAAGCCATTCCTAATGCTATCAAAATTCACTAATAAATAAACCAATGTGTCAATACCCATGACCACATACACTGAAATGCATCATTGCATTGGCTCTAGAATACCTTATGTTCATGTCATGTATTCCACCATGAGAGTTGGAAAGTTTAGCCAACACCTTAACACATTATCCAAACTCTTCCACACTTATTGTCTGATCATTTGGATACCTTCCTATTCAACCCATACATAACACTAGGAATAGAATTCTCTTAGTGTTCTCTCGTGTTGACAAAGAGGTTGCAGTCCAAACATCGGTTATATAGGGGAAACCATTATGCACTTGGATGGAATTATAGCCTTTCCATTTCCAACCACGTCATGGCTTCACACATGACCATTTCTAATGGCCTTCATTTCTACAACATGAGTTATTTATTCTAACTTAACTTGGTTATGGCCTCATAACCAACATAACACAATATGCAATTTCTCCACTAGTAACCTCGTAAACAACATGAGTAATGTCTCCACTAGTGCTGCCATCTCACAATTTATTCCTTTATGCAGAGTATGTTGTTCTACATCCTTCCACTTCCCTCTACAACTCTTTTATTCTTCAAACAATTGTACAAGCTTGACCATATTCCATGTATAATTGAGATAGTTCCTTTTAGGTTCCATCTCTTTTGCATACCATGTCAAGAGTAGAACCATTTTCTTCTGCATCTGTCTTCTTAGGAATTTTCCTCTCTAAAGGCCACTTCCCTATTTGTGTTCTTCTTAACTTTTCATCCCATTATACCTTGGAGTTACACTCGGTACACTTGAAATTTACTCATAATTCTCTATATGCATAAGTTATTCCCTTTCATTATTGTCATAGATCTTTGAGTGTTGCAATATACTCCACCTAGTTTGGCATCCACTTATGATACATTTTTCCACTTATCTCAATTGTTCATGGACTTTGTCCAATTTTGGAATCCAATTAATTTTTATGTATTACCTCTCATTGTAGTCTAATTGCATCCATATAGAACAAATATGCACATAATGGAATTTTCACTCTCTCATCCACTAAGTGATTTATTCCTGGACCTTGTTTCCACTAAGCACACTAACACAGGGGATGTATAACTCTAATTTCTCATAGAATAATTCATGGATACAATGCACCTAAGCTTCATATATGCATTATGGCCCAATTTATTAGACCACTATCTTATTGGAATCTTAAACCCTCATGGTTACATCCAGAGTCATCTCTTGACATTATTCAATCCTTTCCCTTGATCATCTTTTGAATAATCCTTGACCCGACACTCTTTCACCTGCTAAATAAACCATCCTTCCATATTTCATGTGTACCCACTACTCATGCATTATCATAAAATATGGATGGGAATTATTACCTAGAATCCATATTTGATATGCACATTTTCTATATGGAAATATTTATTTATTCATTATTTATCCAAATGAAACTTCAATAGAGGCATTCCAAACTGCTCACTGCACCAAGAAGTCTAATCCTTGCAGCTTCCTAAAGAAACCAATGCACATTTTTGAAGAATTGTCATTGTATTTTCCTCATACCTGTATATTTCTCTTACATCTTCACATATATATAGATATCCTTCTACACATTCTATGTTACATAAGTAACCTTAAGCTCCTAGTCAATTTTCATACAACCACATTGGTTAGCTAAAAAATATAATTTACAATTCTGGAAACATATGCACAATTTTTCCCTTTAAGGTCAACAATCACCTTCCTTCTGATTTCTTGTGAGTTTAAATTTTAAATTCACAATTCAGGGTAGATATATAGATTCCTCTATCCAAGATGTTTTCAATGACTTCATTATTTCCCAAATTTAAGCTTTGAGCATAAAGTTATAGTCATATAAATATTGCTAATTTACCCCCCTTTTGTACACTTTTCATTCTGGTGCAATTTTTACTAGAAGGCCAACTTTTTTCTACTGCAAAAGAAAATCCATCAAGAACCAAGAAAACTTGTGTATGAGACATAAATAATAATGATGAAAAGGAATTCATAAAAACTCTCATATTTTCAATATGATGTTCCAGTGAAAAACTACAACAATCTGGAAATGACAACTAGTTATCTCCCAAACTATGCACTTCAGGAAAAAATTTACTAAACCAAAGTTGTTTGGCTTGACGAGTACATAAAATGTTGAGCAAATAAATTTTCTAGTTTTTCCATATGAGGATCCTTTTCCTCCTCTAAAATTCCAAAAATCCCCAAAAAGTGGGCTCAAATAGTGGATTTTTCCCTATTTCAGCATCCTCATTCAAAACCCCTTACAATTTATTCAATTCATTCATGGGTTATTTCCATGTCTTCTTTCTGGACTCCCTCCAAGAATTTCATGTTAATCCATATCTCTTCCAATGATATGGACCTAGATCTTTAAAAACCACTATTTTGCAATTTCTAACAAATCCAAGGAGGAATGGGCAGTGGCCCTCTCTAGAACTTTAGTAGATCTCCTCATTACAGAAAAAATCTAGAAGTTTCATCTAAATCTGACTTAATTTTATCTAGTTAGATGGCCAAAATATGAAAATGGCTCCAGACTTTAGTTTTTTTAGACTATAGGACAATTTTGCATATGTGGCAATTTTTTGATGTATCATTGACATGGCGCTGGAATTGATCACTGGTGGGGTGACCAAGGAATACTTCCCCTTATCCTCACCCTTATACACCTCCAGTCTGGTCCGATCCACCAGCCCACCGGCCTCCAGACCATCTCACACAAACCTCCATCCAACTTCTATCGACTTCGGGACGGTCCACTGGGCCATCTCACACAAACCTCAATCCAACTTCCATCGACTCTGGGATAATTCACCGGGCTCCCAAACCACCATGGAACTTATATATATAACTTCCATTCAACTCCTCCAAACATTGGGCCATAGACCCACAAGAACACGGGTCCCCGGTCACCCCGCACAAATTATATTCAAATTTCCACCATACGATTTTGGTCTAGTCCACCGGACCACCCAACCTCCTTGCATCAACTAATATCCAACTTTCATTATTTGAATCCAATCTGGTCCACTGAGCATCGAGCCACTAGTCCATCGGGCATCAAGTTAGGTTGTCTTCGACATCTCCTCACTCCAAGTGATTTCCAGTTCGGTGAACACACTTTTTTCATGGGGTTCTGATAGCCAAAAGTTACATTACATGCAAGATTCACAGGGTTCCATGGTTCTTTGTGCTTCACACACAGGTGAAAAAGGGTTGCATTTTAATTATAAACCCATTATGCAAGCCTTCCTCGATGCATGTGGGATAAATGAATAACACAGAACGTAGATCAATGGTGGAAAACCACACAAATGCTAGATCAACGATGATTGTGCCTTGTATTATGGGAGGCACAACTCCCGATTCTAATGCCAAAAACTCAAAAAAGAGAGCTCACTAGAAACCCACACTACAAGGAGAGCACCTTCTAGTGGAGGTTTTTATAGAACCTCCCTGAAAAAAATTTCCCTTAGCTATAAATAGTGGAAGCTATTAGTGGAGGTAGGCAACCAAAGGTTTTTGTGAAGGTTTTTTTTTAGTGCGCTTTTATGGAACAGACGCACCGGTGCACATCTAAAAAATATTGCATTGGAGCTTAAATGTTCAAACGCCCCATCACTATTCATAGTGGAGGTGTGTGGTGAGAGGTTTTTGCAGAGGTTTTTTTAATCGGTGCGTCATTAACATATAGACGCATTGGAACTTTCATGAACAATGATGCCCTGGTGCATCCATTTTTCAGTAGCACCTCCATACTTTATAATAAAATTACATGCATCGAATAAATCGCATCGGTGTCATTGAACATAACATACTAGTGCGCCTACCTATAGAAAGGCACACCGAGGTAGGGTAAATAAAAAAAAAATTGCCAAATCAATTTTCATTGTTACAGTGCATCACGTGCTTCCAAACTCTCAAGCAAGCACTAGTGCTCACCTTTTTCCTAAGATTCCTTGTTTCTGGTGCTCTACACCGACTTGGATAGCTCCATTCCTGGATTCAACACATTTTCAAATTTTACAAATTACCAAAAATAATAATTTCCTCTCAATGGTGAAACCATGCCTCTTTGGGATAGAACAGATAAGGTAAATTATTTATTACCTTCCTATTTTCATTTTAATCCAATCAAAATTACAATTTAGCTTGAAATTGGGCATTTTTTTCATTTTTTTTTTAAATTTGTGCAATGTGCTTAAATAGTTTGGCTCACCTCGAGGCGGTGTGTATTGTGTTAAATACATAGTGAGCACCATCAATGGTGCATCAATTTATGCCCACACCTGCTCTGTTCAAGCTAGCACAACGTGGAAAATTACCAAAAAAACAAAGTTTTGTGTCCTTCAAAAGTCCCCTACACTGGTGCAAACGAGGCTTATATCTACACCGATGCATTACATTTCATTTACCGCATTGTTATTCCAACGATATAAGATTGAACTTAGAAGTGCACCAAGTTTAATTAATCTCTCTAATGTGTACCTGACACATAACGCCACAGTGAGCACCTCCATCGATGCGTTTATATATGTTCGCTCCAACGCTATTCAAGCTAGCGCACCAAGATAAATTATCAAAATTCAAAGTTGTGCATCCTTCAGAACTCCCCTAAACATATGCAACCATGGCTTATATCTGCACTGATGTATTACACTTCATTTACCGCACTGCTTTTCCAACGAAATAATATTTAACCTATAAATGCACCAAGTTTAATTAATTGCCTTGGGGCATACCTAAAATATAATTCTTCAGTGAGCACCTTTATCGATGTGTCTATATATGTCTGCATTGATGCCATTCAAGCTAGTGCACCGCAATAAATTATCAAAAATCAAAGTGGTGTGTCCTTCAAACCGTCCCGACATTGGAGCTAAACAGACTTACAACTATGCCGGTATGTTTCACTTCTTTAACCACACCTCTTTCTCAACAATTTATAAAATTTAACCTAGTAGTGCACCACATTTAATAAATAATCTTGGGGCATACCCTAAACATAATTCCCTAGAGAGTCAATGTTTAAACTCACCGCCATATTTTATAATAAAATTATGTACACTGAATAAATTGCACCAATGTCATTGAACATCACCCATCAATGTGTCTACATGTCTAAAGGTGCATCGAGTTAGGGTAAATAAAAAAAATTACCAAATCAATTTTCTTTGTTACAGTGCATCCCATGATTTCAAACTCTCAAGCAAGCACCAACTCTCACCTTTTTCCTAAGATGCCTCGTTTCTGATGCTCTACATGGACTTGGATAACTCCATTGTTAGATTCTACACATTTCCAAATTTTGGAAATTACCACAAATTTTCATTTCATCTCAATGGTGCAACCATGCCTCCTCGGGACAAAAGAGACCAAGTAAATTATTTATTACCCTTCTATTTGCATTCTCATCCATTCAAAATTACAATTTAGTTTGAAGTTTGTGAATTTTTTCAATTTTATATGGTGTGCTTGAATGGTTTGGATTGCCTCGACGTGGTGCTTACTGTGTTAAATACATAGTGAGCGCCACCTCTGGGGTGCTAAATACATGTATGCATCGGTGTGGCTCCATCAAGCACATCGATATGAATTATTAGAAACAAAACGGTGCATCTGTCAGAACGCCCCAAAACCGAGCCACAATGTGCTTCAACCCGCACCGACACATCTCACTTCATTAACCTCATCGCTAGCTCAACTATATATAGAAGTTAACCTAGTGATGCACCAATTCTATCCAATAGAACCAGGGCATTCCGGAAAAATAACGCCTCAACCCATCAATCTTCAAACGCACCACCATATCTTATAAAAAAACATATATGCACCAAATAAATCGCTCCGATGCTATTTAAAATTATGCACCGCTATACTTCACTCGACTATTGGCAACACTAATATAATGATTTGTAAAATTTAATGTAGCAGTGTAACCATTGTAATCCAATGCACTAGAAATGTATACAGAAATGAACATGGACATATATTTCCTGATTTTTCATAGCGGGGCATCTCATTGGATGCCTTGCTCTCGATGCTCTATCCTTTACAATGCAATGTGTCCTTAGTAACTCCTCGAAACCATCACATAATATGCTTCTACCTGTACCAACATATTTCACTTCATTAACTGCATCTCTAGCTCAATGTTGTATGAAAATTTAACCTAGCGGTGCACAAATTCCACCTAATCTCACCGGTGTGAACAGGACACATAATTCCCCGAAACATCAATTTTCAAATGCACCACCATACTTTATAAAAATCATACACACATCGAATAGATCGCACTAGTTCCATTTAACATTACCCACTAGTACACTTCACTTAACTAAGGGCACAACTTACATAATTATTTATAAAATTTAATATAGCAGTGCAAACATTGTAATTAGAAGCACCGATCCTGTGCAGAGAAACACACCGAGACATTTATTTCTTGAATTTTCATATAGGGGTGTCTCATTGGATGCATCGTTCCTAGTGCTCTATCATTTACAATGCATCGATGTACAAAACGTCAATACTCCACTATCATGGTAGTGTCGGTGCGTTAATAGTAACTCGTCGCACCGCTTCAATTATGAAATCGAAGTTTAACTTAGTGGTTCCCATTAGTCCACCAAATGCACCAATATCATAAATACAACATCATTGTTAGACAACATGTCGGTGCTCTAGTAGACATGACACACTGGGGCATTTGGTTTAAGAAAGGGCACCATGGATTTGTTCATTATAAATTTTAGCGTTGTGGTGTGTCTTAGTTAACGAGATGAATCGTTACTAGTAAAAGGACTTCGTCAGTGCAGATAGTCCTATGGGATGCACTGCTTAGAAGTGTTGTATTTTTTCTATAATGCACCGACTGTGGGGCGTATGAACTATTTGGGGCACACCAGTTTATTTTATATATTTCTTTGCAAAAAAAAAGGATTTTTTTAAATACATGTCACTTATATATGTATTTGTTTTATAATTTCAATTTATTTTATCTTTATATATGTGCCTAAAAATATTTTTATGTGAATCAGATATGACAACGATGAGAGTAGGAGGAGGCAGGGCAGTGGTGGATCAAGACATATAATTTTGTGCGTGAGTTGGAGGCCAAGGAGAGGGATAGGGAGGCTTACCATCGCCCAATTTCACAACATACTCATGACCTTTTGATGGACATTGGACTCCTAAAGTTTTATGAGGAGGGAAGATCCCTTATGGGGACTCTGCATTATTACAACAATTGATCTGTCAATGGAATCATGAAAGACATGGGTTCCAGGTTAATCTAGGTATGTGGTATCATCCCACGGAGAAGGATGTATATTTTATCACTGGGTTGTCTAGGAGGGGGTTGTATTTTTCCCATTTCCTTGTGCTATCGCTTGGTGCTGGAAGAGACCCCCAGTTGGAATACGTACAGGGATATGTCATTCTGGATATTACTTCAGCTTCAAAGTTCCAGGTTAAACGTGGTCAACTGCGAATAGGTGCATTTGAGAGAGAGGAATTTAGGTGCCTCTATTATATGATCTTGTCCCTATCATGGTATAGCTTTGATGGGCAACACATTAGTCACCCTATGTTGTATTATGTAGATAGTTTATTGTGGGAGCCCAGATTGATTAGGTGGGTGGATGTTTTTTTAAGATAGTTTTGTCGTGCATTAGATCATTATCGCTCTATTTTTTTCTGGGATCGTATTATTCCCATTCACTTCTAAGTTGTATACACTATTTTTTGAGAGAGTTCATTACACTCAACCACCAGTACCGCACTTTCCTACTAGGCTTGTGTTTGATTCACGTATGTACATGTGGGGGAAGTTGATGCCCAAGAGGGGTCAGTCTGAGTATCCCATTACTCCGATGGGAAGGTCAATTATTGATTTATTGTCTAGCAAGGACGATAATGTCCTCGATATTATAGAGTACCCATATGTAGGGATAGATTGGAGAGGATGTCCAAACATTTGATTTACATAAGAGGAGCTAATAGATGAGAGAGGTAATATTATCGTTATGATTTGATGAATCTATTTGCATATTTTTATGTCTTATTTAATGCACATGTAATTATTGTAACATTTTGTTACAAAATGTCTTATAATTATTATCTATTTTTTTGTAGATATTGGCACATGTGTTGGGGATGTGCCTCCCCAACATGAGGATGAGGCGATGGAGGATGCAGAGGAGAAAAATATAGTAGTACAAATACCACACATGATATGTAGGATAGATTCGAGAGTCCAGCTAGAGGTGGACGATGAGCTATGTCGAGTCATGACTAGTCACAGAGTTGTACTTGTACGCACTAAAGACATATTATGAGTAGAGGCTCTATCTACTACTTGTAGGTGTTTTCCTTGTGACATAACGATGTTGATGTGTCATATTATTTGTGCGGTCAACCTCAATGATATGTTGAGGTATGGTTCTCATGATCACACTACATATAGCTCATAAGTAAAGCCATCCACATCCTCTACTCCACCACATGATCATCCTCATCCTTCTGATCATTATCCTCCACATGAATTGGTTGCAACATCTACCAATCGTCCATCCATGTCTCTTCCTACTCCTCTTACTCCTCTTCCTCCTCCTCCTCCTCCTCTTCTTCATCTTGTTGATTAATTGGGTTGGTTGTCATTGATGTCAACCCTTGAAGCAAGTTCGATAGAAAGGTAGATCATGGAGAGAAACAATATGTATAAAAATGGAATACCGCAGTTTGGTGGATAGAAGTATGCATTATGGAGTAGAAGGATGAAAACATATGTATAGGCACAAGGATTTGAATTTTGGAAATCAATTGTAGATGGATACAAAGAACTAGCAAGTCCGCCAACAAATGACAATGAAAAGAAACTCGGTCTAAACAATTGAAAAGCCACAAATGCACTTCTAAATGGTCTTTGTGATTCGTTATATACCAAAGTTATTCATTGTAGCTCCACTAAAGAGATTTGGGACAAACTTCAAAATATTTATGAAGGATATTCAAAAGTCAAAGCAACAAAGCTTCAAACTTATAAAGGTCATTTTGAACAGCTAAAGATGAAGGAAGATGAGAATATTGCATCTTACTTCTTACGAGTTGATGAAATAACGAATGCAATCATATGATTAGGAGAAGAAATTGAAGAATATGTAATTGTTCAAAAGGTACTAAGATCTCTTCCAATGACATTTGATTCTAAGATCTCAGCACTAGAAGAAAGAGTAGATCTAGACTCAATAAGCATGGATGAACTACATGGAATCTTCACAGCCTATGAAATGAGAACTAAACATGAAAATCCAAGTATAAAAGAAGAAACATTCAAAGCATCCAAAAGGTCAAATCAAAAGGGCAAGCAAAAAGAAAAAGAATATAGAAGAAACATTGACATCTCCGAAGATGATGAAGAAGTGACCAACTTTGTCAGAAGATTGAAAAAGGGAACTGGAAGCGAATATAAAGGTAAGCTTCCATTGATTTGTTTTAATTGTGATGGTATTGGTCATTTTGCTAACAAATGTACTCATAAGAAAAATAAAATAAATGATGAAGATTATTCAAATAGAAAACAAACATATAAAGGAAAAAGAACTAAAAAGAAAGTCTTCAAGAAAAGTTTATGCACAAAAGAAGACAACTCCCCATCATATGAAGATGAAATCAATGAAAGTGAGGCAGAAAGAGTTATATTCATGGAAATAGAAGATTTCAATAAAGAAGACACTGAAGAAGAATATGAAGAGGCAGAAATTGACTACCGAGAAGAACTGTAGAGTGCTATAGAAGTTATAAAAAGAGAAAAGAAGAAAAAAAAGAAACTCCAAGCAGAACTAGACAAGAAAGAAGACACTAAAAAAATAGAGCAGATGATCACAGAATTGAAGGTTCAAATAGAAGAATATAAAAGAATTGAAGAAGCACTCAAATAAAAGTTAGAAGAAAGAGACTGGATCATTGGAAATTCGGAAGCAGAGATTGTCACATTGAGAAAGGATCTTCAAAAGAAAAATATGCAGAAAAACTCAAAGTTTTGGATCACATTATCAGTAATCAAAGGCCTAATAATGGCAAGTTCGGACTTGGATACAATCAAACAGAAAAGGGATCAAGCTCCAAACCGACAGATCAAAAAACATATCCAAAAATCTATACATAAATAGTCAGAGGGGATAGGAAGTTCTACAAGAAAGATCACAGGGACACTCCTCCACCGAGAATATTCATATTTCATAATCAACAACAGTAAAAAACAAACAGGCCTCAGGAAGAAGAAGGATTCAAAAGAGTAAGTCCTTTCAGAAGATATTCAACTCTCGGGTATCAAACTATATTTTTTGGTTTATGTTATGCATGCAATAATTTTGGACATAAATCTGTAAATTGCAGAGCTAATAGCAGGAAGATAATAAACTTTTAAAGGCATACACAAAATGGTTATCCAAGATGGCCTAGTGAAACACAGAGAAGAAGCTACAACATGTTTGAATCATTGAGCACTGAAGTGGAATGATACAAGTGAAAAAACTTTGGACATATGGCCAAAGATTGTAGAAAGATAGTCCCTCCTAGAGAATCACAACATAATAACAACAGTCACGGGCAGGAACCTCATAAGAGAACATGGATAAGAAAGTAGAATCAATATAGCAATGAAGAATTCACACTCGCTCTACTAGCTAAGCATAAGAAACGTGATTGGTATGTTGACAGTGGTTTCTCAAAGCACATGACAGGTGATGAAGACAAGTTTCTAACATTGATAAAAGAAAGAGATGGATCGGTCTCCTTTGGAAACGACGACTCAGCTAGAATCATTGGAAAGGGCACAATCAGAATTGGAAACAAGGATACCAAGGCAGAAAATGTTCTACTAGTGGAAGATATGAAACATAATCTTCTAAGTGTAAGTAAAATGTGTGGCCAAGGTCACAAGCTTATGTTCGATTCACAAAAATGTGAGATAAGAAAAGCAAGTTCAAGAAAATTGGTTGCAACAGCCGTAAGAACTTCAAGCAACATATATGTATTAAGTGAAATTCAAAATGAAAAGTGTTTTCTAGGGAAGGAATATGAAGTTTGGATATGGCACAGAAGAATGGGTCACACAAACTTTGATAACCTCATCAAAGTTAGAAAAAAGGAAGCAGCCAAAGAAATGCCCCAGATCACGAATCCAACCAACACTTTATGCAATCATTGTCAACAAAGAAAGAAAACAAATACTAGGTTCAAATCAAAGGAATACTCAATGACAAGACCATTGGAAATTGTGCATATTGATCTAGTTGGACCAACTAGAACAAAGGGTTTTAAAGGTGAGAAATACTTTAAATTATTGGTTGATGATTATACAAGAATGACTACAGTTTGTTTTCTTAGGAATAAGTCAGAAGCATTTGAAAACTTCAAGGTATACAAGGAAATGGTTGAAAATGAAATGGATTCAAAAATCAAATGCTTGAGATATGATAATGGAGGAGAGTTTACTTCAAAGGAATTTATGGATTTCTGCAGCAAGCATGGTATAAAAAGACAATTCTTCGTTGCTAGAACACCACAACATAATGGGGTTGTTAAAAGAAAGAACAAGATCGTACAGGAAATGGCTTGAACAATGTTAATGGATTCCAAGTTGACAGATTTGTTTTGGACACATGTAGTGCATACAACAGTTCACATTCAAAACAGAGTAATGATCAGGAACAACAGTGACAAAACTCCTTACAAGCTATGGAAAGGAAGACCAGCAAATGTGAATCATTTCAGAGTCTTTGGAAGCGAATGCTACATCAAAAGAGAAGATGGAAGAATGGGAAAGTTTGATTCTCATGTAGACAAAGGCATACTTGTTGGTTACTCAAGTACAAGGAAAGAATACAAATGTTACAATCTAAGGCTTCACAAAGTTGTGGAAAGCATCAATGTAACAGTTGATGAGACAGGTGGACAAAAATTAAAGGAAGAAGAAAAAGAGTCAGTGGAACAGGTTTATGAAGAAGCAAAGGATGAAGAAGCAGCAGAAGGGGGAGATGAATAAGATCAAATAAAAGTAGAAGAGAAAGAACAACAATTACCTCCAAATACACCTAGCAAACGAATACAAAAGAATCATCCGTCAAATCATATTATCAGGAACAAAGATACAGGAATTGAGACTAGAAGAATAATTTGTTCACCAGAACAATTGCACCTAGAACTCTTATCTTTGATTGAACCAAACAGTTTTGAAGAATCCAGCAAGGATGAATTCTAGATAAAGGCCACGGATGAAGAATTGGATTAGATAGAGAAGAATGACACTTGGGAATTGGTTCCAAGACCAAGGTACAAGAATGTGATTGGAAAAAAATGGGTTTTCAGAAATAAATTGAATGAATATGGATAGGTTACCAGGAACAAAGCTAGATTGGTATGTAAAGGATATGCACAGGTTGAAGGTATCAACTTTGAAGAGAAATTTCCCCCAGTTTCTAGAATGAAAGCAATTAGATTGATACTAGATTATGCATGTTCAATGAATATAAAAGTGTATCAGATGGACGTGAAATCAACTTTTATGAATGGACAACTAGAAGAAGAAGTCTACTTTGAGTAACTAGAAGGATTTCAGTTATCAAAAAATGAATATTATGTTTGCAGATTAAATAAGGCCTTGTATGGTCTCAAACAGGGCCCTATAGCATGGTATTCCATACTAGACAGATACTTACAGCAACACGAGTTTAAAAAAGAGAATCTAGACAACAACCTCTACATCGAGGTAACTCAAGATAGTATTTTATTAATTGAATTTTATGTTGATGATATTATTTTTGGAAGTGATGATGACAGGTTGAGTCAAAAATTTGCAAAGGATATGTAAAATGAATTTGAAACATCATTACTTGGAGAACTGTCCTTCTTTATTGGTCTTTGGGTATGTCAAAGCAACCAAGGAATTTGTATTTCTCAAACCAAGTATATCATAGAAATGCTAAAGAGGTTTGGAATGGAAGATTGCAAACCAATCAATACTCTTATGCAAACCAGTTGCAAGTTAAGTAAAGATGATGACTCAAAGGCTACAGATCAGAGGCAATACAGGTCAATGATTTCCATATTACTTTATGTAACAACATCCAAACTAGATGTAATGCAAGAAGTTGGATAGGTGGCAAGATTTCAAGCAGCACCAAAGGAATCACATGTTCTAGCAGTAAAGAGGATATTCAAATATATCAAGGATACAAAATACTTTGGATTATGGTATCCAAAAGGAAAGGATTTATCACTTATTTCCTACACAGGTGTAGATTGGGCAGGTTGCATTGATGACAGATGAAGCACTAGTGGAGCAACGTTCTACTTGGGTGAGTGTTTGGTGTCTTCGCTAAGCAAGAAACATCCATAAACATCATTATCTACAGCCGAAGCAGAGTATATTTCAGCAACAACATATTGTACACAGGTTCTATGGATGAAACAAACTCTGACATATATACAGATTGAGTATGATGAGGCCATTCCAATCTATTGTGATAATACAAGCGCCAGCAATATCTCAAAGAACCCGATGATGCACTCCAAGACAAAGCACATTCAAATCAAGTATCACTTTCTATGGGAATGGGTTGCAGAGAAGAACATCAAAGTTGAATATGTGGGAACAAAAGAACAAGTGGAATATATCTTTACAAAACCACTTCCAAGGGAAGCCTTTGAGTATCTTCGCTAGAGACTCGAAGTAATTTCTACTCTAAAATGAATGCTTTTGAATGTTTATCTTGTATGTCTTAGATTTACATGAGGAAGCACCATAAAGAGGACAGTTCAGGTTGGGGGAGAAATTTTAGGAAGATTTTAGCCAATGAGAGAAGCTCCAAGGACAGTTCAGTTAAGGGGAGCAGCCTCAGACAGGAAGTTACCTTTTCCAATGATGTAAAAGGGGGAGAGATTTATGAGATGCAGGATAGAGAGTTAGATGCTCAGAGAGAGAGGTGAGATCGGAAGAGCGGTTC
>CBVK0100020301.1:0-40054 GCA_900067695.1 Picea abies
ATAAAATCCATAATCATAACATCTAATCATATGCACATATTTCATATATAGAACAATCAAACCCTAATAGTCCACTCCATGACTCGATCCGGAGTCCAAGGGGTATCATCGATGCCTCTGCATCCTCGAGGTCCAAAATCCGACACACTCAGGAAAACCGATTCAATAGCACATGTCTGTGTCAATACAACAAAGTAACATGGCATCAATCCATAACACCTCATAATCATAAGAAAATTCCCAATAGTATAATAATCTGGATCACTTCCACGTAAGTGTCCTCAAAGAATAAGTTTGCTCAATGCGAGCAAGAGTGGAATGTTACACTTACTTTCCATTGCATATGACACTTTGTGTGTTTCTAACTTCAAGTGCCATTGTATTACTTTTTACTTTCCATTTCACAAAGTAATCATATTTTGGAATCTAATAAATGAATGGAAATAAGGGATTGAAAAAATGTCTCATTGCAAATGAAGGTGCAACACACTGTTCACAAAGGCACCCATAAATGAGACAATATAAACCCTTGATATGTCAAGAACCTATGCCTGAGAGTATTTCCTCTCCACCCACCTCATACTCATTGCATGGCCTCAAAATTGGTCTTATTGGGAAACATTCCCTAACTTGGGGGTTGATCTACCCAATAGGGCACCATGACAACCCTCCCATATGTAAATTTTGCAAGTTGTATAAGTCCATTGAGAATTTGTCTAATTTTAAAAGGAGGGATTTAATGCGCATGTTTGGATGGTTATTTTATTAAATGTGGGTTACTTGGCGTGATACATGTGACTTGTGCACCCTTGGAGGCCATACTTATTTGTCTTTGCAGGACCTTTCCTAGTGACAGATTTTCATGAAGGAACTAAGTCACTTGGACCTTCATAGGGGATGGAATCCCACAGGATGGATGATGCACCCCCACTCATTGAGGGATTGATAATATGAAAGTTTCCTTTGGAGGCACTTGGATGGCATCTGAGAATGAAATTGATACCACTTGCATCCAAACGTTGGATTTTGGACGCCTTGGAAATCACACCTTATCCCTTGACGTCACCTTGGATGATGGGGTTTTGATGGTTCTGTAGTTGATGTGATGAGATTTAATGGAGGGAGATGCATGACTTGACACTCTAGCACATGAGGACATGTCACATGACCTTTGGAGGAAAAACGACTTTCTCTTTGAGGCTCAGTGTCTCACCTTCATCCCAACGTCCCCCTTTTAGGGCATGGTGTCATCATCATTAGGGATTTAATTTATGTAATTTTATATTTTTAAGTTGTAAAAAGAAAATAGAGGAGGTCCACCTCCTTCTAATGGTTGTTAACATTTTAAAGTGGAAAATTTGGTTTTAGGTGACCTCATATAAATAGAGGTCACCTCACTCTCATTTTATCATCATCACTTGAGAATTACAAGATTCTTGGCTGAATGTTTTGTTGTACTTTTGAAAGTCTATATCTCTCTCTCTTCTTTGGTGCATTTTCGATGGAATACTTGTCTATTGTATGAATATGGCTACCAAGTATCTCTTGGATGCTTGTTTCTTCAAAATTGTGGTGAAATATTCTTGATAAGTAAGGGTTTTTTCATGCTATCTCTTGGATTAGGTAATAATTTCTGCAATTGTATATTTTTCTTCTTGATTTCAAGGTTATTTTTTCAAAACCCTTGGAGGAGTATAAGGGCATACACCCTACATCAAGATCTATATTTGTTGTCATTTAAAAATCTAATTACAAAGGTTTCTACAAGGACTAAAAGGAATTACACCTTTGTGGATTTACCTTGCTAAGATTTGCTTAGTCTAGGAAGTAAAATGGATTACACCCATATAGACAAGGCACTAATATTTTGAACTAGAGATTGAATATTATGCATTGGTAAACATGATATTAAGGATATTTAGTTGTTTAAGTTTAGAATTTGATTTTACATGATTTAAGTTACAATGTTCCCTAAGGGAATCTTGATTAGCCGAGTGGCTGCAACAAAAACATGCACTTTCATTCTTTTACTCACTCTTCCACCGCTTAAATTGACTTGTAAGCCTTGGCAAGTGTTCTACTGGTTAATAACTATTGTTTGGGTGGTTTACTTGTTGATTTTAGTGGATAGAACATATTGTTGTCAAAAAATTTTGCTACATCCATAAGGCTATTACAATTTTTTTTAATAACACTTAGTAACATACCTCTAATTGCTATTAAAGTCTTGCTCTAATCATTGTAAATTTATCTACTTGTTAATAGCTTTATTTCCAATATCTTGCACTTGATTTTGATGGTTAATTTTGCAACTTTCATAACTTATTTATTGTTGATATATATATCTCCATACTTATGAAATTTTGGGACAACAAGGTTCCTTCTGGAATCCCCATTGGTTTTGAGGTTTTATTCACCATATATTGTCTTGTTTCGGGCAGGTGTAACCTTGTTTTGTACGTACACTACTTTGGAATTGACCCTTCCTGTTTCCCTAGAATTTTCACAAACATACAATTCACTCGAGTGCATGTTTGTGATTATCGATTTGATTTGCATTTGAATTGGTCATGCTACAGAGGTTACAATTTAGAGGTGCATGAACACCACATTCATCTCTCGGCTTCAACAATAATGCATTCGTTCTTAGA
Source organism: Picea abies (assembly GCA_900067695.1). Lineage (NCBI taxonomy): Eukaryota > Viridiplantae > Streptophyta > Pinopsida > Pinales > Pinaceae > Picea > Picea abies. The sequence goes on from CBVK0100020301.1 coordinate 2,652, forward strand.
AATCATGCTAAAGAACTCTCACTTTCAAGTATAATGTTAAAAAACTTGCTAAAAAATTAGTGAGACAATGTGTTGCACATCACAATTATATTGTTTGGTTGGTTACACATGACATGATGAACCTATTATGTTAGAGCATGAGTGGTGACATTGCTAACATGAAAATGAATACATTAATAGATGAGATCCATGGTGGTTTCTTTGACACATATTCATAATTGTGGAGTCACATTAATGAGATAGGCATGAGGCTATATTGTTGTGTGTCAATAAACTTTATGCCAACATAAATCCATTATGATGATTCTAGAGCTCAATTTTAAGATTTGATGTGGGAGGATGGAGACTTGAAGCCGATTTCACTAGTTGCGAGTATGTCGACTATTATCCTCTTTTTCCATTTGAATGGTGGTTCTATTTTAGTGTGGGAAAATATTTTTGGGTGCATTTCAACATGAAACTCATTTTCTATTTCCAACAAGGATCTGACGGGTTAATTTCTTTTTGCATCAAATCCAATACCTTCAAACCATTTAGTGCAATTGGCCAATAAAGTGAACCTGGAAGGAGGCGGCATGGAAACAATGGGTTTGAGAGATAATGATGACATCAATTATGAATAAGGGTCAAAGAAGATACTAGAAGATATAGCCCTAAAGTTTTGCATTTCACTGGTAATACATATGAAGGCTGTCAATTTTTATGGTGGTATGGTTGTGGGAGAGATGAATATGTAAAAGGTTTAATTTCACCAACATTATTATTTGTTCATTTCCCTATAGTATTTATTTCCATGTTACCAACTACATATAAGAGGGTTGTATATTCACCACTTTCTCATGTTTATATTATTTCTTGGTTCAAATGGCATTAACTATTCGGTTAATAATTGGAAATAAAATTTTGTCACAAGGGAAGAGGAACCAGGTTGGTCAAAATCTTTATTATGTAATTGGAGCGAGGGCAGGGAGATGTGGCAGTAAAATCCAACCCCCCCTAATCTCCATTCACTTGAACATCTAATATTTTCAGTCATGGACTTTTTATTATTATTACTTTGCTTGAGAAGGTTGGCTAAAAGAATAACTTAAAAAATTGTTGGTATATCCCAACTAGCATTTACATTTACCATCTAATTGAAAAAAACACAGATACTCTATTATATTTGAGCCATGTCTCTTCATTTAAATTTTTTTTCCTGTATAAATCCCACCACTTCTCATATTCAAAGCATCAAAATTTCTTTGTTGATTAGTTTAGTGTTGTGGTATTCCGTTACTATCATTTATTTTCTTTTTATGATGGGAAACCACAGGTTAGTCCTGATGGGATTGCCTCTGTCAATGTTGCAATTTGGAATGGATACCAATTCCATTTTCCAAGTGGTAGTACATCTAAACTAAGGTTTTTTTCTTTTTAATTTTTGTGTGTAATATTGTTGTAATTGAGATCATTATAATGCATATATGTTTATGTTTCTTTTTACACTTTGTTTGTTTTTTTCTTTTTAATTTTTGTGTCTAATATTGTTGTAATTGAGGTCATTATAATGCATATATGTTTATGTTTCTTTTTAATCTTTGTTTCCAATATTGTTGTAATTGAGATCATTATAATGTACATCCAAGGATTGGCTAGGAATTTTATATTTGTAAGCAAAATGGACGATGCAAGGGTAAAAACAATATTTGAAAAGGAAACCTGTAGGATGGTTCAAAGAGGAATGGTGCTCCTAAAGGGAGATCGATTTGGAACTCTGTATATGCTGCAAGGAAACACTATTAGTGATGGGTGTAATAGTTCTCTTGTTCCTGATATTGGAGTTGAATAAGAAAGAAATACTATAGTCTCTATAGAAAATGTTATGTTGTGGAAACAAAGACTAGATCATATCAGAGAGAAGGGTCTTCGAATACTACATGGTAAATGTATGGTTGAAGGTATGTCTAACTGCTCTCTGGATTTTTATTTTTGTGAACATTGTGTATATAGGAAGCATAATAGGGTAAGATTCCCCTCTGTTGCAATGAGGGAAGGAGGAATTTTATAGCGAGTTGACATTGATGTGTTTGGACATGTGTCGGTTCCATCATTGGGAAAATATGTGTACTATGTATCATTTATAGATGACTTCTTGAGGAATACTTGGATATATTTACTCAAGAAGAAATATCAAGTCTTTGACAGGTTTAAAGAGTTTAAGGATCTTGTTGAGAATAAAACAAAGAAAGAATTAAGGTTTTGAGGACAGATAATGGTATAGATTTTTGCGGGAATGAATTTGTAGAATTATGTAACAAGTGCAGTATATAATTTAATAATACTACTCCATGTACACCTCAGAAGAATGGAGCTACAAAATGGATGAACATGACATTGATGGAAAAGTGAAGGTACATACTCAATGGTGTTGGGTTAGGGAAATAATTACAGGCAGTCGCAGTGGGTATTGCATGTTACCTGGTCAACAGATCCCTCTCATCAATGCTAGATGACAAGACTCGAGAAGCAGTATGGACTGGTAAGAAGCCTTCTCTCACACATATCAAGGTATTTTGCTGTGAGGACTATGTTCACGTTCTAAAGGAAAGCATGAGTAATTTAGTTAAGAAGGATGAAAAGTGTATCTTTATTGGGTATAAACATGGTCTCAAAGTTTATAATATTTGGAACCCATAAACTAATAAGGTTGTGTATATCCAAGATGTGGTATTTAGATAAATGAAGGATGTTGTTAAACATGAAGTCCTACCAAGTAAGGAAGAACCAGAGAAAAGAGACTTTGATTTAAAGGATGATGAATCAAACTCCACAAAAGAACATGAATAAGAAGAAGATCTTGATACTCTAGTATTGAGGAGATCAGTTCGAGAAAGAAGGCTACCAGAAATATATACTCCATTTGATTTTTGTTAAAAATTTTCTTTTTCTATTATTTATGATGATCCTAGAACTGTCAGGGAGATAGTGGATTGAGAGGATGAAAAAATGTGGAAAAAGGCTATGGATGAAGAAATGGCAGCCTTGCATAAGAATCGGGCTTGGGATCTAGTGGAATTTCCTACTGGAAGAAATTCCATTTGCAACAAATGGGTACTTAAAACAAAGTTGAATTCATAAGGAAAAGTGGAGAAACACAAAGCTCGATTAGTAGCAAAGCTTTATTCTAAGGTCGAGGGAATTGATTTTGGTCATATTTTTTTTCCTATTGCCAAGTTAACTTCTATAATATTCCTATTATCTATTGTTCTTGCATTTGATTTTGAAGTAAAAGATATGGATGTGAAGAAAACATTCCTACATGGGAATCTAGAAGAATAAATCAATATTAAGAATCCAGAAGGTTTTGTTGTGAAGGGAAATAAGGAGTTGGTATGCAAGCTAAAAAAGTCTTTGTATGGTTGAAAACAATCACCAAGGATGTGGTGTCAAAAATTTTATACTTATATGCTGCGACTTGGATTCACAAGAAGAAAAGATGATCATTGTGTGTATTTTAAATTAATTGGTGATCATTTGATTTATTTGGTCTTGTATGTGGATGACATGTTGCTAATATGAAACTACAAGGATATTATCTAGGATGTGAAAACTCAGTTTTTCTCTAAATTTGACATGAAGGGTCTCGGTGCTGCAAATTTAGTTTTGGGCTTATAAATTAAAAGAGATCGAAAAAGACGAAACCTTGGTTAAATCCGAAAAAATATATCGCGACAATATGCAGAGGTTTAATATGAAAGAATGTAAACCGATCAAGGTCCCTATTCATGTTGGTGTAAAGTTATATGCGGATCAGTGTCCCAAGACACACGAAGAGGAGGAGGACATGTCTCATGTTCCATATGCGAGTGCAGTTGGAATTTTGATGTATGCAATGGTCTATACTAGATCGAACATTTCACATAGAGTGAGAATTTTGAGCAGATATATGTCAAAACTAGGGAAGGAGTATTGGACATCAACAAAAAGGTTTTTCAGGTATTTGCGTGGCACTGCTAGCTATGGATTGTGCTACCAAGGAAGACCAGGATTGGACAGAGTGTTGGACATACATGTCTTTGTGGATTCATACTGGGCTAGAGATCTCGATCGTAGGAGATCTACAAGAAGGTATGTGTTTAACCTGTTTGGAGAAGAAATCAGTTGGATGAGAAAAAGACAGGTTGTAGTGGCACTTTCAACTATAGAAGATGAATATATGGCAACCACACATGCAAGTAAGGAAGCAATATGGTTACAAATATTATGTTCAGGTATTAGGTTCGTACAAAAAGATGTAAGGATATATTATAACAGTCAAAGTGCAATTTTATGGTGAATAACTCGTCTTATCATTCAAATACAAAGCATATTGATATTCAATATCACTTTCTGAGAGACATGATTGAAGAAAAGAAAGTGTTGTTGATGAAGGTGGACACTTTGAAGAATGTTGCAGATTCATTAACACAATATTTGAGCACTGATAAGTTCTCTTGGTGTAGAGGATCCATGGGCATTGATGCCCTGGATTGTTGACTATGTAACCTTGTAACCCCCTGTATGGAAAGAAAATGACAAGTGGGAGAATTTTGGGTATGTGTTATATTCTTTACATGACTAGTTATAGTGTCTTCTTCATTGCGTTGGGTGAGTTTGAGGGTGGGACGCCAACCCCCCCCCTTTGGGGGTTACAGGGGGAGTTAGCCCGACCTGTGTAGGGGTTGGGGGGCAGAGCCCCCAAGAATTGTTTTCCTTGGGAAACATGTCGCATTTTCTCCTCATTTTTTCGTGTCACCTCTATTTTTTTGTCAATTCTTAGGTGGTTTTTTGGTGCATGGTTTTTTTTCGATGGTTTTCTATTTCCGGTTAAGGAATTAGGGTTGTTGACTAATCTAGGTCATTGGGTTAGGGTTTTGGATGTCATTGGGTCCTATATATATTGTATTGTAAATGATGTATCACAATGAATGAATATAGAATACGATGGTTTTCCAGGTTTGGGTTTTTAGGGGAAAAATATATGTGTAATGTGTGTATTTTTCATTGTATCTTTTCTATTCTTTTATTGAAAATTTGTTTGCAGTAAATATTGTATAAGGTTAAAATTTATAACAGTAGAATCCACAGGGAACAAACATGAGATGAAAGTTCATTAATACTTTGGGAAAACTCCTACAAATCGGTGGCAAGACAACCCTCTGACCTGTGAGTGTGGTGAAGTGAAAAACTACATCTCCCTTTTATCACCTTGTAATCTCGCTTCAGCCTCCCACTTCAATTTTTGTAACCTCACATCCGCAGGTACCCAATCACAGTTGTTCTTACGTGGAGGAATAATATGACTGGGACAAGAGGCAGTGACAAGGAAAAATGAATTATTCCTTCGACCTCATAAGGAATGTAGAAAAATAACTCGAGATAAGGAGCCACCCCTAAAAAGCAATGAAGACCAGCAATGTGGGGATATGAAGTGTTGTTCCTAAGTTTATACTTTAAGGCTCTAAAGTATATCGTGAAGGCATCCGAAAAGGTAGATATAATTAATGGGTGAAAAGATTGGTTTAAAGGAAACCAAGATCACAGTTGGTTCCTTAACTGTCTCTGTCTAGCTTCCCATTGTTCTTGAATGCTAATATCCCTTTCAATTGCAACCCATGAAAGTTCAAGTTCTACCTGTGTATTTGTTGTTTGTAACATGGTATTGAATAGATTTAACGCAATGCTCATCTGATATGATAGACCGGGTTCTATATTAGGTGGTCTGGTAACTGGAACAGTCATGAAAGCTGAGGGTTTATTTTTTGTAAATCAAGAATATTTTCAAGGGTCGCAAATTTTTGGTTCGAATTAAAAAAAATAGAACTTCCAAATTATGAATCAATAGTATAATATAAATAAAGCACTTTTCTAGTATCTGAGTCAATTTTAAAAGAGACAGTGCACATAATGAAGAAAGAAAAGGAAACATGTAGTTGTATCACAAAAATGAGGCATCAATTTAAGAGGAATCTCATTTTAAGTTAATACAAGAAAAATGGATGGTAACTTTGCAGAAACATACAATTTCAGAGTCCTAAAACATTCATAGGTCTTATATCCGTTGAAAGATGATATAGAGGAAAAACTGCAAATGATTAGATAATCTGACTGTTCAATCACTATAATAGAAATTACCACATGAAACACTTCAAACGAAAGTATGATATAAAAATAGAATGACAGAGAAACACGTAACTCGGGCTTGACCAGATCTGGAATCTTCAATCTATATTATATTAATTCAGTCAAAACAAAGTTTTTTCTTCACAATCTATCCAAAAAAAAGCCTTTTCTTAGTCTTGAAAAATTACATTTATACAAAACCACCAATCTTGGGATGGTTGGTGATTTCCTAATTCTTTGAGACAAACTATTTGTTAAAAAATAGATCCAAAACCGTTTTCATGATCTTCTCTATTTTTCCATTTCCTTGGAAGTAAAGTTCTTCCAAATAATACATTTACATTGTTGATGACTCTCCTTCTTTTGATTCAATACATTTAATGCATCTCTCCAGGAATTGTGTAAAATTTCTAGGGGGTTCTGGAAGATCTCTTTCCTCGAATAGATAAAATTTTCTTTGAATCTTTGAAAGACGGTCATCAACTCCTTTATCTACAAAATTTATTGACTATAGCTTTAAGTTAGGCTCAACTAACAACCTGTCTATGAGGGTGACATCCATTTTTCTTATTTGTGAAATTTCCATTTGGATTTCACTCAAATTTTCCCTAAAATTTAGTTGATGTCTTTGAATATTGATCTGTCCCAAAAGTCCTGCACAATTTCCTTTTCCAATATTTAACGATTCTTTGTCTAGAATATCAAAAACTTCTTCACAGTCATCTTTGATTTCTTTGACTATTCTTTTACTTTTAGTTATGTTGGTTTCCCATAGTTTGAGCATGATGTCACCTCTGAGTTGCTTTGTGGCTGATACTTTTGTAGTTTTGGATACCTCTTCACCTATCAAATATATAATTTCCTTTTGGAGGGTAATCCTCACTGCTCTGGCTTCTTTTTCCCTCAGGATAATATTATCAAAGGCATTATCTACTTCTTGAAAGTAATTATGAACAATCTCTATCTTGGAAATTAATTTCTATTGTCCAACTTCTATTTTCGAATATACCTCCAGTGACTGGGCCTGAAAAGCTTTTAAATCTATAATTTGAACTTCCATCAATATTAATCTAGCTTGTAATTATTCTACATGCTCCTTTTGCTGAGTAATTTGTAGTTGGCTTTCTTGCATTTTCTTGCTCATTTCATCCAGGCTTGTTTTGAGTAATTGAACCTCTAACCTTTCGGCAGCTCTTGTCTGCTCCAAGATTTTACTCATTTCTTATCTAATGTTTTCCTCAACATTTTTTAACTGCTCTTGTAGTTGTGATATGATTTTATCACTCTTCTTTATCCTGGTTCTCATTTTTCCCACGGTAAAAAATTTTGTTGTTTCCATGGCTCCCATGGAACCTGCTATCTCTGTAGCGAAATCCTCTTCCTCCAAATTTTGTCGATCTATCAAGACTTTATGTTTTTTAACCATATTCCCCTCCTTATTATGCATCTCTTGTTTCAAGACGACCTTCCTTTTTCTCCACTGAAAAAATAATCATAAGGAGGAATCTCATCTATGGGAATGGAGGTAAGGTCATCAACAAATAGAGCTTTTATATATGGGAGTCCAAAAGTGGACTGTAGGGGGGTTAAGGAAGATATGGGGCTCCCTAGCTCTGTAGATCCTTTCCCTCATGTCATCTTAGGCATATTATCATCAACACTAGGTGATAAAGGGGGAGTAATCTTACCCGACTTGGGAGGTCTCCCTAACATTTTCTCTACTTTGGTCTTTTTTCTTGGTGGAGGCCTTTCCGTATCCTATAGGGATTTCTTGGGATTTCCCTTCTTCTGTGCTTCCTGCTTGAAACCTGGAGGGACACTTTCTTTATCCTGGGGGAGGGTGATCTCTTCTCCTTGAATTACTTGAGGTAGACCAATCCATCTATGCTTCTGGAAGGTCTGAAAGCTAGCTTACAGGTTAGACAACAATGTCTGTACTTGTTCTAACACTTCTTTATAGGACTTGGTCCCTTTGAACATGTCGTCCCAAGGGGACTCCTCATGTTTGTATTTTTTCATATTTTAGTGTATCAAGTGTTTGTTCACTAGTTGATAAGGGTCATGCCTTTTGTACTCAATATTTAACAGTTTAACTTCTTCAAGTGCTTTTGCTTTCACTTTGAAATGTCCCAAATTTTATAATGAAAATTTCCCGATGTGTATAGGGAAGATTGGCCAAGACTTCTTTTGAGATGCCTTTAACTCTATTCCAATACCTCCTTTTACTATTTGGTGTGCTACTTCCCTACACACCAGTCTATCTAGGAGGAATTTCGGAAGTGTGTGAGGGGGAATTGAACACCCATAAACCCTGATGTAGGAGAATCTTTCTTCAATGAACCAGTCTACTAATGGCTTGAGGTTATTTGAAACTGCTTCAGAAATGCGAGGAGGGTCACAGTCGAAAAACATTTTATGCATTGGTATCACCACGAAATGGTAAATTTCGTAAAATTATTTTTTTTGCGTTTTCTTCCCACAACTCAGAGTGATATTCGTGAATGGGTTCAAGGTAGGTTGTGTTCCAATTCCAATTCATCGGGGGGAATGGAGTCATAAAACAAATTGCATCCATGATGTATACCGACATGTAAAAGGCCACTGGTTGACCTCAGGATCTTGCAGCTCTATAATCCAAAACCTCTTTGGCTATATTATCAGAAAAAATCTTGTCCCAGTTGAAACTATATCCTTCTGATGGTTCTTCTAAAAAGGACACCCATTTTGCGGGGAAATGACAAGGATTCTTTTTGGTGAAGAGTCTGCACAACATCATGGCTACATAAACAATGTACTCATTCAAAGAGGATGTGGCATAAATTATGTGGGTATCGGCCCTAAACTCTGACGAAAATCTCCACCAGCCTTTGATTAAATCAGGGTAAGTTTGGTATGCCTCAGTGCATTCCTTTATCTGAAATTCAGCTATAAATTTGGCATTGTAAATGAATTTAGGATTGGGTGAGAGTTTGTACATAACCTGGATATGTTCAGGTCTGAATGAGCTGATAATGGCCCCTTGATCATTTAAAATGCTTCTCGTTGGAATATCAACCTTGTGCAAAACCCAACTGATTATGTTGTTGTACGCCATGAGTCGTGGGCGTGTTGCAATTTTGTGAAGTTTTGATTCTGCTATGTCTCGAAGGTGATTTTTGGAGTCGTTCAGGAATTTTTTTTATATCGCAGTCCAGATTTTCATAAATTTGTCTCCATGATTTAATTGAGTTGATAGCATGTGGTGTGGTGTAGATATGACATCTCCCTCTGGGCTTGAAATATCAACTGTATTTTCACTCTTATTGGGTCCCTTCTTTGTTGCCATGACTTTTGTATTGGAATGAAAACCTGTCACAGAAGAGAGGTGTGAAAGTTTGGCTAGATCCAACTTACTTCTGATAGAAAAATAGAGAATAAGTTTCAAAACACAGACCTCTAATTTTATTTTAACTCATTTTATGGTGAAAGTACTGACGCAGCTACCAAGAATTTAATACCTTTAATGCAGAAAATATTTCCAAGATACGCATTTGTGTCACAGAAATCTCGATCTATCCGTTATTAATGTGGCTATATTTTGGAAATTCTAAAATCAAAATTCAAAAGATCTCGTTTGATGGAGACTAAAAAAGAAAGTACCTAAGAAGTTTAATTACCATTAAATGTATTTTTAAAATGAAATTAGTTCTCTTTCAATTATGGTATTGATTCATGACTTCACGTTTCGGGGTTTCAGGGATCGCGGTTACATGAGGTATGTCACCACTAAACCCCGAATCTCGAAATCACGATGGGAAAAGTTCTTAGGTCTTAACTACAGTATTGAGTCGAGACTTCGCATTTCGGGGTTTCAGGGATCGTGCTTACATGAGGTATGTCACCACCAAACCCCAAATCTTGAAATCGTGATGGGATAAGTTCTAATTAATCAGGATTAAGACAGACTTCCACTTTTTTCAGGAAATCGGGAATCGGGATTTAGCGATTCAAAATGTATTGAAAACGTATTGTTCTAAGTAAACCCTAAATCTCGAAAGGTTAAAAGATGGTTAATTAACTCCTTTAGGGTTTTAATTTATCGCGATTTAAAGTACTTTATAGAACGTGCGTCTAGACTTTAATAACACTTGAGATTTATGTCTTTTATTATAATGAAGAAATGAAATCATTTCGAGACTTCGATACTAGTCTTTTGGACTGATAGTGAGGATTATACCTTATGAAAAGCTGAACCCCGAAAGAGAAAATTTTTAGTTTTGGAGGTACAAATTAAAAAACCTAGCTTCAACATGAAGAATGACAAATCACTCAGAAAAGAGTGAGGAGGGGTTTGCAGAGAGGCTCTAATTCCATGTGAAAAAATCCATAGGTATGACAGGGTATGCAAAGACAAACCTTCTACAAGCAAAAACGCAATATATTGATCTCTATCTCATCAAAATACATGAGAGAGTCTTGAATTTATGTGATTGAGGAGGTCCTACAAATTCCTAAGATTAGCTAGGAAATTTAGAGGTGAATCTATGTGACATTATCTCATGTGTTTTAAGATAGTTATTGTTTCAACAAACACACCGATATGTTAGATGGTTAAAACAAACACACTAACACTCATTGCCCTAAAGTTCGCAAAAAAGAGATAGTGCACTGGATCATGTATTTGTGATTATCTGTCTAATTCACATTTGAAATGGTCCTCCTACAAATGTGTCAATTAAAAGGCACATGTTAGAATTGCAAACATGAAAGACACAATTCAAAATGATAATTAACAATCACACATATAAGGAACATAGGGATTTCATATGGTTCACCCAAATGTTGGGGTACGTCCACCAATCATAGGCATGAGTCTTATTATTCATATCATGGAGATTACATCAGCTCACTCACACTCAGTCATTTTTGCCTCTATGGGATTACATGAATTTATACATTCACACAAGAAGCTGGTTAATAAATGCAATCCCTATCCATATTCTAACATGGTCTATTTGGTTGTAACCAACGTAGAATAATAGGATCCAAATCTGTTCTTGGTAATTTGTTGTCACCAAATCCCAACAATATCCACCTTGACAACAATTAACCTGATACCTTGCTCCTTCCTTTTGTTCATCACCTTTTATGCAAGCCAAGAGAAGACAAACACCATTGCAACTTCTCTAATAAAATTGGTTTCATAATCTCTCTTGTGTGACTTGCATGAGTTTGGATTTCCTGAGGGGTCACTCCACCTCCAACATGTCTTCCACATATTTGTTGTGAAACATATTTAGTGATAGATCTCCTTCTATCCAAAAAACCTATAAAATATACATTACAACTATCATAGACCATCTCAGTGTAACCATTATAGATGACATTTGTGCTTCTCAAACACTAAAGCACCCATTTCACTGTAACACTTGAATATGTCACGTATATGGCAACATTATTAGCATGTGAAACATCTGGTCTTAACCATTTCATCACATACAACATACATCCTACTGAACTTACAAGAGACATAACATTTTCTTCTTTATAGACATGAACTATGCTTGAAGAAAACTTATAATGGAAGACAAGATGGATAAACCCTTGTTTTACAATGTTCATACTGAACTCCAACCACAACTTACCATTACCATCTCTGTATACTTCCATGCCCATAATTTGTTTTGTTGCTCCTTGATCCCTCATTTGAATTGTCCTGTCCACCTGAGTCATTTTCTTACTGATTTTATCCATGCTTCGGCTTGCACTGAGCATATCATTAGCAAAGAACATCAAGACTGTGAATGTACTATAAATCATATAGTCATTCCTACCCTTTGAAAAATTCTGACTCACTAGGAAGGAGTCAAACCTCTTTTATATTTGCCTCAGTACCAGTAGGCCATACAATGAATTTTCTAGCATGCAAACAAATTTACGATTGCAATCTTGAATAAACCATTTTTGTTGTTCCATACATACTATATCTCTGTTAATGATGACCTTGTGAGAACTAGGATCCAACACACAACATCCCTTTATGCCACCATCATAACTTGTAGAGATATAAAACAAGAAGGAATTCAAAAACAAAGATTTCAAGTCCAGAAATGATTTACCACTTATCAGTACCTGGAATTCTTTCTTTCTCTTATGACCTTGATTCTTTTGCCATAAAAAAGAAGATACATCTATCACTTCAAATACCACTTTAGTATTCCCTTCCATCATATAAAGGTTATCAACCTTTGTTTCCTTCATCACTACTAAATTACCTTTCGACACTGTCAGTGCTCCACCTTGCCTGTATACTTATATCCACAAGAATCCAACACTCCCAATCAAATCAAATTTGATTTAAGCTTAGGTACATATCTAACATCCGTTAATTCCTTGACAATACCATTGAACATCCTGATTCTAATACTACCAACCCCAAGAATTTTATAGAGAATACCATTTCCCATAAACACTACACCCTCATCAACAAATTCGTAAGAAATGAACCAATTTCTATGTGAGCACATGTGGTGGGAGACACATGAATCTAACTTACACTATTAGTCATATTAGTTATCAGTCATACCTGAATTTAACTTACAATATCAGTCATATTAGTTATCAGGTATGACTGAGACACCTGAATCTAACTTCTAACGTGATTAGTCATACCTGAATTTGTTACAGCCAAACTTTCTTCCTTTGTAGAGTTTTCCTTGGATTCCTTTATCTTCCAGCAATATTTCTTGAGATGTCCTATTTTTCCACAGTACCAAAATTTTTCTTTACCCTTTCTGTGTCTTGAATTAGATTGAGAAAAAAATCTCTCATTATGCTCTTTAGTTCGATCTTTGACCAACATTGCCTCTAAAGTTGAGGTTTCTTTACTAGATTTTCTCCTCATCTCCTCAGCCACCAAATCTCCCACAACAAAGTCATAGTATAAAACTTCTGTTGAGCTAAAACTAGTAGAGGTGACTAGATTATTTGATGTAGGAGCATCGTAAACAGCCAGCCAAGCAACCATAAAGGTGGAAGACAGTTGGAAAAGTGCATCACACATTTTGCACATTTTGAAATGTTTTTGAAAAATTAATGAGCATATATTAATGTAGTAGTTAAAGGAAGCGTATTTTCATGTTGTAAATAGATCTTGAGCATTTTTCTCTCATCTGTCGGATGCAATAGACATTAAGTCTATTTAATGAAAGTAGGTATATTTGAATTCATAGATTAGACAGTTTAGAGAGTAGGAGGGAAAACGGATATAGACACCCTCACCCTTGTATTATTGTATCATTAGAGAAAGAACATTATCATCATTGAGAGTTGTAGCAGAGAGTTGTAGAGAAGAACACATGTAAAGGAGCACTTGAGTTAATATATGAAGCTTTGACTCAATTTTCATGGTGTTGTGATGCTTACTGTTTACATTTGTTGAATGGTATGTTTACAGCTGTTTGTTTTCTCTGTTATGCATTTGTTTCAATGTTATGTTGTGTGTATGAGTTCATGGTGAATGTATGAAATCTGAGAGAGGAGAAGAATGAGTTTCAATTGTTTCTCTTCCTGAGAATTCCTGCAAGGAGTCCATTGAAATGTCTGCAAAGTGTGCGTTGACAAGAGTCTGAGTTTTATCTCAGAAATCTCAGGAGAGATATCGTTGTTCTTATACCAGCAGAAGTGTAGGTGAAGTATAGAGTCGTGCAAGGTGTGAACAGGCTAGTTGAAACCTTAAAAGTTATCCACTAAGGTGAAGGTGGAAGGACTGCTATTGCAAAGAGTGCATAGAGTCGAGAACTCAAATAAACAAAGGTTATTTGAAAGATTGCCACAAGGAGTGCGAGCAGAATTCCATTTGGAGACTTGAGTTCACAAGTGAAAGATTAGGAGGGTTAGTACCTTTGAAGTGTACAAAGGAATACGGGGAGCAAAATCATTGCACAGAAGTTAAGTTTAGTAAAAGGACACCGATTCAGTTTGGCTAGAGATTCTTGAGGAGCGAACTCGCAGGGACCGTACGATCAAGATTAGCTGCAAGGTGGTTAGGATTTGGACAAATCTGCCACCCTGACATCAAGAATCAATGTGGACCATTGATCGCTGTTTGTCTGAGCCGTCAAATCATTTCAGGAATTCAAAACCCATCAGTTGGGAGTGCAAGTCAAAAACCGTTGGTCACTCAAACTCTTGGTTTGCGAAAAGGATAATCAAGTGTGAAATTTCAATATTTCAAGGTTCGACATACTAGGAATCTTGATGACAAGGAGTCGAGGTGTTTAGCATTGAAAATCCCAAAGTCACAAAATGCGACATGTCTAGAGGTGAATTTCGGGATTTCGTCATTTTGACACTTTGGGTGTCGGGAAGTAGAGGAGGTAGCAATATTTGGAATCGAGAATTTCAAACTCCTGATTTGTGAAAAGCTGAAAGATCCAAAGTCCTCAGAACGTGGAGGATCTCAGCCGTAGATCACGTTGGAGGTGAGATTTTGGGAATTTGGAGATCGGAGTTTTGGGAGGTGAGGAACCTTTCTGCTGTGGATCTCATAAGTCATGAAATCCCAGAGAGTAAAAGGAAAAATTCCCGAAAACATTGAAGGACAATAGTCGTGGGCCCAATCGGGTTTCAGAGTTTTGGGAGTCAAGAGGCAGATTTGCATGTCAACGCAACTCCCAAAATCGAGAAGAGAGAAAAGCCGAAAGGTGGGTCCTAAGCATTAATCAGAAGATAGGTGCGACGGAGGTCAAGGGAGTGGTCAAGCTTCAGGGAAAATCCTAAAAGACCTTCAATCTCGCCAGAAAGGGGAAATTTTGAAAACCAGAAGATCATAAGGGAAGAGGAACCAGTGTTGGTCCATCACTCAAGTTTTGAAAAGATGAAATAAGTGGCAACAAGAGGCGTGTGTTCGGCACATTGGAGGAGTCAACCCTCATTGATGTTTCAGGTTTCGGAGGTTGAAGAGACAAGGGGATCGACAATAGGATTCGCGAAATCATGAAATATGAAATTACGAAAGGAAAATAAAAGCCCCGATCATATTTGCTGGTCGGTAGTGGAATATACATTGTGTGCGTGGTATTCCCTGTGGAGAAACCAAAGAGTCAATCAGACTCAGGGGAAGATTTAGAAAGAGCCTGCGTGGATCTTGGCTCGAGAGTTGGTGGTCTGTGTCATTTGGTATCAAAGCTCTGAACAAGTTCTTTGCTTTCTGTAGCAGAGAGAAAAGAGGAACATTTTACAACCATGCTGCCGAGAAGAAGAGACAGGCCAATGCCAATGCCAATGCCTGATCCAGTAAGGGAAAGAGAAATGCATGAGTTACGTGCTAAGATTGATGCCATGGAGACAACATAGAGGTGCACAGTTGACGCTGGGGATATCAGTGAGGCTGAAAGTGAAAATGAAGATGGAAATGAAGAAGAAGAAGTTGCAGTCAAAGATGCTACGAATGAACGCTTATTCAGGGTTGTTGCCAGGATAGGTGCCAGAGAAAAAATGGACATTCCAGTGTATGAGGGAAACTTGGATGTTGAAGAGCTTCTAGACTGGATTAGAGCTCTAGACAAGTACTTCGACTATGAGGATGTCGTGGAAGACAAGAAGGTCAAACATGTTGTTACTAGACTTAAAGGGCATGCAACACTATGGTGGGATGAACTGAAGGCTGATAGACACTGCAAAGGCAAGCATAAAATCAAAAGCTGGGATAGAATGGTTGCAAAGATGAAAGCCAAATTTATACCCAAGGATTATCAAATCACCCTATTTCATAGGATGCATAATTTGAGACAGAAGCTGATGTCAGTGAAATAATACACTGAAGATTTCTACAAGATAAACATCGGAGCAGGTCATTGGGAAAGAGATTATGAAAAATTTGTCAGGTACATGAATGGTTTTTGTTATGATATTCAAGATGAGATGAGCATGATGACCATTCGGACCGTGGAATATGCTTATCAGATGGCTCTGAAAGCTGAAGAGAAGCTGAGCCGAAAGAAAGGTCAAAGAGGCTAAGGCAGAAGTCAAAGCAGAGGAAAAACAATTTCCCAAGATAGAACTCAGAGACCTAAAGAAGAGGGAAAGAAACCTCAAACTCAACATGAGAGAGGAGGAAGCTCACAGACAGGGAAGTATGCTAATAGAAATAATTTTCCTCGAGCTAGAGGAAGAGGAAGAGGCAGAGGCGGTGAACTAAAATTCTTTGTTTGTGGAAAGATCAGACATAAATCCTATGAGTGTCCAGATAAGAATAAATATGGTGGTGAAAATCATATTGCCAAAGCTCAAGGATGTAATGTTGAGGTAGAAGACATTGAGGGCAGAAGATCCTTAATGATGAGGAAAGTTCTCTTGAAGCCAAAGAAGGAGGCAGAGAACCTAGCCCAAAGAAACAGTCTGTTTCAGACTACTTGCAAAACCAAAGATAGGGTATGCAAGGTCATAGTGGACAGCTGTAGCACAGACAATCTTGTATCTACAGAGATGGTAGAAAAGATGGAGCTGGAGACTATTGTACATTCAAGCCCATACAGAATTTTGTGGCTACAAAAAGGACATTAGGTAAATTTCACTAAACAATGTTTAGTTGAATTTAAAATAAGAGGATATAAAGATGAAATTTTATGTGATGTCATTCCCATGGATGTTTGTCATCTATTGATGGGTAGACTATGGAAATATGACATAAACATGATTCATGATGTGAGAAAGAACACATACACCCTGGATAAGAATGGGAGGACACACATGTTGCTACCGATTAAAAACCAAGAGGTGAAAACAAAGATGAGCAACATTGTACTTCTCATGAGTGGGAAGGAACTTCTTAAGGAGGTTAATAAGAAGGAAGACACACAATTTATTGTGGTCAGGAAGCCCAAAATTGTTTTGACCAGTACGAGAATAGATGATTTACCAGAAGAAATCCAGGAATTACTGGGAGAATTTGCTGATATAGTAGTGGACGAACTACCTTGTTCGTTGCCACCTATCAGGAGTATAAGTCATCATATCGATCTCATACCTAGAGCCAGTTTACCAAACAAAGGTGCGTACAGGTTGACGTTGTAGGAAAATGAAGAAGTTAAGAGACAGGTCCAATACTTAATGGACAAAGGATTGATTAGAGAAAGCTTGAGTCCATGCGTTGTTCCAACATTGCTCAGCCCAAAGAAAGATAGAGGTTGGAGAATGTGTACAGACCCAAGGGTGATCAATAAGATTACCATTAGATATAGATTTCCATTACCAAGGATGGATGACTTGATGAATTGCTTGAGTGGAGCAAAGTTTTTTTCAAAGATTGATTTGAAAAACAGGTATCATCAAATTCGAATGAGAGAAGGTGATGAATGGAAGACAACATTCAAGACGAATGAGGGACTGTATGAATGACTTGTCATGTCATTTGGATTAATGAATGTACCCAGTACTTTCATGAGGTTGATGAATGAAGTCCTGAAGGATTTCATTGGGCAATTCGTCATCGTATGTCTTGATGATATATTAATATTTAGGAAAATAGGAGCAGAACAATTGAAGCATTTCGCTGCAGTAGTGACAAGATTACAGCAATAGAAATTGCTAATAAATATGAAGAAATCGTCATTTATCAGGACATAACTCATTTATTTGGGTTTTGTTATCTCTGCAAATGAGTTGAATAAGGATCCAGAAAAGGTAGATGCAATTAAGAATTGGCCATCGCCGAAGAGTATATTTGAAGTACGAAGCTTCCATGGTTTGGCAAGTTTCTACAGGAAATTCATTCGAAATTTCAGTGGAATTAGCACACCAATGATGGATATGGTGAAGAAAAGACACAAGTCTTTTCACTGGACAGAAGAAGCAGAGAAGAGCTTCAACCTACTGAAGAAGAAGATCATAGAGCAACCAATTCTGGTTTTGTCGGATTTTAGCAGGACATTTCAGGTCAGGTGTGACACGAGTGGATTTGCAATTGGAGCGGTCTTGAGCCAAGACAACAGGTCGATCGCATACTTTAGTGAAAAAATGAATGAAGCAAAGATCAAGTACTCAACATATGACAAAGAATTCTATGCAGTCATACAAACATTGAAGAAATGGAGACATTATTTGGTTCCTAAAGAGTTTGTTTTGCACAGTGATAATCATGCTTTCCAATTCGTGACTCAACAGGAGAAGTTGAACCAAAAACATGCTAAATGGGTTGAATTCATGCAAAATTTTACTTTTGTGACTAAGCATATTTATGGAATTGCTAACAAAGTTGTTGATGCTTTGAGTAGGAAATGTTTTCTTATGCAGGAATTCAAAGTCAAGACTTTAGGTTTTGATAACCTCAAAGAAATGTATAGGGATGACCCAGATTTTAAGGAGGCATATCAGGCATCTGAGAATCCATTTCTCAGGGACAGAAGCCAATGGATTGAGTATATGATCCAAGATGGGTTATTATTCTGGGGCAATCAGCTATGTATTCCAAAATTCCCCATGAGGGAGAATCTGCCGAAGGAAAAACACAGTGGAGGATTGGCCAGACACTTCGGTCATGATAAGATGTTCCCAAAGTTGAATGGCTCATATTTTTGGCCAGGGATGAGGACAGATGTTAAGAAATTTTTGGAAAGATGCAGGATTTGTCAACACACAAAAAGGAAAAGGAAGAACACAGGGTTATATCAACCATTACCCATACCAGAAAGGTTGTGGGACGCAATGAACATGGATTTGATATTGGGACTGTCAAGAACACAAAGAGGATATGATTCTATCTTTGTGGTAGTCAACAGATTTTAAAAAATGGCACATTTCATACCATGCTAGACAACCAGTGACATGACTCATATTGAGAACCAGTTTTTCAAGGAAGTCATTAGACTTCATGGCTTGCCAAGGAGTATCGTTTATGATCAGGATACCAAGTTCATTGGAAATTTCTGAAGGACCTTATGGAAAAAGCTAGGGACAAGTTTGTCTTTTAGCTCAACATATCATCTTCAAACGGATGGGTAGACAGAAGTCATGAACATAAGCTTGGGAGATTTGTTGAGGAGCTTAGTGATTGAACACCACAGTCAATGGGATCACATTCTTCCATGGGCGGAGTTTTCTTATAATGATTTTCTTAACAAAAGCACAGGGCATAGTCCAGTTTAGATTGTATATGGAATGTAGCCAAGGGGAGTTTCTGAATTGAAAGATTCGGAACGAGCTAAATTTAGGAGTGCTAGTTCAGAAGACTTTTCAGAAGGAGTGAAGGAGCTTTACAGTCGAGTCAAGGAGAGATTGCAGAGTTCAAGTCAAGAATACAAGCGGAGAGCAGACCAACATAGGCAAGAACTTCAATTTAAAGTTGGTGATCTGATTCTTGCACATGTCAGAAAGGAAAGGTTCCCAAGGGGAACATATAACAAACTGAAGATGAAAAATATTGGACTGTGTAAGGTCATAAGGAAATTTGGGGAAAACGCATATGAGATTGAATTACTTGATGGGATTGGAATCTCATCGAGATTCAATGTTGCGGATTTGTACCCTTACAGAGATGAAGAAACAGAAGAAGAGAAGGAATAGAAAGAGATTGAATGGACAAAATAAATGCCTGTAGCTGAAAATCCACAGATGGAAAGCATAATTGACCAGAGGATTAGCAAAAAGACCAGGAGAAAAGAATATTTTGAATACTTGGTCAAATGGAAGGGACATCCAGTTGAAGATGCTAGTTGGGAAGATGAAGTAGAAATTCATAAGCATGGGCGGACTGTGCAAGAGCTCATGAACAAGAGTTCATGAAAATTTTCAAGCGAGGGAGTATGATGCAGGAGCATTGTAAACAACAAGCCAAGCAACCATAAAGGTGGAAGACAACTGGAAAAGTGCAACACACATTTTGCACATTTTGAAATGTTTTTGAAAAATTAATGAGTAGATGTTAATGTAGTAGTTAAAGGAAGCATACTTGCATGTTGTAAATAGATCTTGAGGGATTTTCTCTCATCTGCCAGATGTAATAGACATTAAGTCTGTTTAATGAAAGTAGATAGATTTGAATTCATAGATTAGACAGTTTAGAGAGTAGAAGGGAAAACGGATATAGACACCCTCACCCTTGTATTATTGTATTATTAGAGAAAGAACATTATCATCATTGAGAGTTGTAGCAGAGAGTTGTAGAGAAGAACCCATGTATAGAAGCACTTGAGTTAATATATGAAGCTTTGACTCAATTTTCATGGTGTTGTGATGCTTAATGTTTATATCTGTTGAATGATATGTTTACAACTGTTTGTTTTCTCTTTTATGAATTTGTTTCAATGCTATGTTGTGTGTATGATTCCATAGTGAATGTGTGAAATATGAGAGAGGAGAAGAATGAGTTTCAATTGTTTCTCTTCCTGAGAATTCCTGCAAGGAGTGCAGTGAAATGTCCACAAAGTGTGCGTTGACAAGAGTCTGAGTTTTATCTCATAAAGCTCATGAGAGATATCATTGTTCTCATACTAGTAGAAGTGTAGGTGAAGTATAGAGCCATGCAAGGTGTGCGAAGGCTAGTTGAAACCTTAAAAGTTATCAACTAAGGTGAAGGTGGAAGGATTGTTGTTGCAAAGAGTTCATAGAGTCGAGGACTCAAATAACCAGAGGTTATTTGAAAGATTACCACAGGGAGTGCGAGCATAATTCCTTTTGGAGACTTGAGTTCACAAGTGAAAGCTTAGAAGGAGGGTTAGTAGAAGGACGCTGAGTCAGTTTGGCCAGAGATTCTTGAGGAATGAATCAGATGGTCAAAATTCTCCATGGAGAACTCGCAAAATCATAGGGACTGTAGGATCCAGAGGAGCTGCAAGGTGGTTAGGAGTTGGACGAATCTGCTACCCTGACATCAAGAATCAACGTGAACCATTGATCGTGGTCTGTCTGAGCCGTCAAATCATTTCGAGAATTCAAATCCCATAAGTTGGGAGTGAAAGTCAAAAACCCTTTGTCACTTAAACTCTTAGTTCGTGAAAAGGATAATCAAGTGTGAAATTTCGGTATTTCAGGGTTCAGCATACCGGGAATCTTGATGTCAAGGAGCCAAGGTGTTTAGCATTGAAAATCCTGAAGTCGCGAAATGTGACGTGTCTTGAGGTGAATTTCGAGATTTCGGCACTTCGGGTGTCAGGAAGTAGAGGAGGTAGCGATATTTGGAATCAAGAGTTTCAAACTCCTGATTCGTGAAAAGTCGAAAGATCCCAAGTCGTCGGATCATGGAGAATGTCAGCTGTAGATCATGTTGGAGGCTAGATTTCGGGAATTTGGAGATCGGAGTTTTGGGAGGTGAGGAACCTTTCTGATGTGGATCTCGCAAGTCACGAAATCCCAGAGAGTAAAAGGAAAATTTCCTGAAAACATTGAAGGAAAATAGCCGTGGGCCCAATCGGGTTTCGGGGTTATGGGAGTGAAGAGGCAGAGTTTCATGTCAATGAAACTCCCAAAATCGCAAAGAGAGAAAAGCCAAAAGGTGGGTCCTAAGAATTAATCAGAGGATAGGTGCGACGGAAGTCAAGGGAGTGGTCAAGCTTTGGGAAAAATCCCGAAAGACCTTCGATCTTGCCAGAAAGGGGAAATTTAAAAAACCGGAAGATCATAAGGGAAGAGGAACGAGTGTTGGTCCATCACTCAAGTTCCAAAAAGCCGAAATAAGTGGGCACAAGAGGCGTGTGTTCAGCACATTGGAGGAGTCAACCCTCACTGACGTTTTGAGTTTTCGAGGTTGAAGAGACAAGGGGATTGACAACAGGATTCACGAAATCTGAAATCCCGAAAGGAAAAGAAAAGCCTCGATCATATTTGTTGGTCGATAGTGGAATATACCTTGTGTGCGTGGTATTCCCTGTGGGGAAACCAAAGAGTCAATCAGACTCAGGGGAAGATTTAGAACGATCTTGCACAGATCTTGGCCCAAGGGTCAGGGGTCTGCATCATTATCCCAACATTCAGGCAACGAGCACAATAGTGTACTAGTCTTATTTTCATCATCGAATTTAACTTCCATACTAGTCAATTAAATTATACGTGTATTGAAGTTATTTAAGTGGTGAGCAATTTTTGTACCTTCTTTCATCCGCAAACTGTACAACTGTCTCTTCAAGTAGATTCTGCTCGTCAAGGACTTTGTCATATATAGACTTTCCAACTTGCTCCATAAGTCTGATGTTGTATCCTCTCCTATATTAAACAGACCCTCATCCAACAGACATAAACGAATGGTACTTAGATCTTTCGCATACGGATCTTCCCATTCCATCATGGCTATTGGTTTTTTTGACTTTCCTGGCAATGCTTTTTGCAACCCTTGTTACACCAGTAAATCCCACATCTTAAGCTTCTAGAGCTCAAAGTTGCTTTTACCGCTGAACTTTTCAACTTCAAACTTCGAACTCTACATCTTATCCATTAAAGGAAACATTCCAAAAAACACCACTACTTATGATAACCAAGACCCTTTGAAAAAATAATTATAAAGAATAATGGTTTAAACTTTACAAAATTTAATATAAGATTAATAAAAAATCATTTTACTAACCCTTCCCTTTCCTCACTTTTTATGAAAAAATAAATTTAAAAATTCACCTTTTAATAAAAAATAATATTTTAATAAAAAATTCACTTTTACCTTAATTCCTCCACCCTTTTCATATTATATTTAAATCCAAATATAATAAACCTTTAACGTCTTCCACGTGACTTGACTTGCTCATATTAAGGAAAAGCAATTATTCATTCCTTAACTTTTAATAAAAAAAAGTCAACCTTTTTCTAAAAACAACCATGCCTTAACATTCCCAAAAAAACCATGCGAATATTTTTTTAAAGAAGAGATCGTGATCTTGGTTTAAAGTGTATCACCGCACCTCCATGCGAATAAAACCATGCTGCGGCTATTGGTCCAGATCGTCGCCCCTCACCGTAGCTGCAACCCACGACGATTTTTCGAATTAGGATGGCACAAAAGTATGACTAGTGGGTCATTGCACCCTTCGATAGGAGGGACCCGCGACGATCTGGAATCGACACGCCTCTCTGTGGCTTCTCCG
This sequence comes from Picea abies, assembly GCA_900067695.1. NCBI lineage: Eukaryota > Viridiplantae > Streptophyta > Pinopsida > Pinales > Pinaceae > Picea > Picea abies. The sequence continues at coordinate 25,841 of CBVK0100020301.1, forward strand.
AAATTCTTTCTGCGTGAAGCACCGATTATTCACTCAGACCTTCACTCATTTGGCTTCATGGATCTCCAACCAAAAATTTTCTGATACCATTTGTTAGAATTGTAAACATGGAAAACACAATTTACAATGATAATTAACAATCATACATATAAGAAACACAGGGATTTCACGTGGTTCACCCAAACGTTGGGTTACGTCCATCAAGCATAGGGATCGGTTGTCTTATTATTCAAATCATGGAGATTACATCAGCTCACTCATACTCAGTCGTTTTTGCCTCTACAAGCTTACAAGAATTTATACATTCGCACAAGAAACTGATTAATAAATACAATCCTTATCCATATTCTAACTTAGTCTATTTGGTTGTAACCAACCCAAAATAATAAGATCCAAATCTGTTATTGATAATTTGTTGTCACCAAATCTTAAGAGCACATGCATAGCACATTCAACACTCAAATTCAACATTCAACACTCAACTTCAACATAAATGGATCAATTCCTAGAAATCCTTCTAAAGAACTTCTACTCCTAAGTTTAATTGAAACAAGATGTACATCAACATCAAAACTATACACACTTTTTATTATGTATTTCTTAATATAAATACATTTACATGATTGTTCCCAAATCTAACTTATTCTAATTTTGGAGAGGGTGATTGAGAGATTCTCTCAACAACCTCCAACAAATCTCAAACCAAATACTAATCATAGTATTTAGCTATTATTCTCCAACAGGTTTTAGCTAAGTTCTTGTAATGCCTCTTGCCTCTTGGACAAATGGGCGTCCTTCAGAGATAATAACACTTTTTTGGAAAAATCGTTGGATTTTAGGTATAATCTTTAGGAAGCCGTTACAAAATTGGCGGGACATCATGCTACACATCACAATTATATTGTTTGGGCGCTTGCGCATCACCACATGGACTTGTTGTGTCAGAGCATAGTGGAAGCATTCCTGACGTTAAAACGAATAAATTAATACATGGAAGCCATGGTGGTTTCTTTGACACATCTTCAGAAATGTGGAGTGGCATGGAAGGAGATAGGAGTGAGGCTATATTTTACTCTCTTAGTTATATGTGTGGCAACTAGAGGGCCATGATCACCATTCTAGAGATGAATTTAACCTTTGATGTGGGAGGAGGGTGACTCAGAGCTAAATTCACTGGTTGCAGGTAACGTCAGCTATCATCCTCTTCTGCCAATTTAATGATGGTTTCATATGAGTTTGGGCAAAGACTTTTGGATGCAATTTCAAGATGAACCTCCTTTTTTATTTCAACCAAGGATATGATGCGTTAATTTCTCTCTCCATTAAATTCATTACCTTTCAGTGCAATTTGCGGAGAAAGTGGGAGTGGAAGGAGGCGGCTTGGAAACAACGGGTTGGAGAGACAATGATGACATGGGTTATCTAGATGGGTCAAAGAAGAGAGTAGACGCTACAACCCTAAAGTTTTGCATTTCACTAGTAAGACGTATGAAGTTTGTCAATTTTGATGGAGGTGAAAGACGTTTGAAGGTTGCTAATTTTGATGGTAGTGGAAGAGATGAATATATAAAAGGATTAATTTCAAGAACTTGATTATTTCTTGATTTCCAGGCAGTCTTTCTTTCCATGTTACTAACTATAGAGAAGGGTTCTATAGTTCACCAATTTCTCGGCTTTATATAGTTTTGCGATGCGAATGTTGTTAACAGTTAGGTTAGTAATTCCTATTAAACTTCTATCACGTGGGCATAGGAACCAAGATGGTCGAAACCTTTATTATGCCATTAGAGGGCGAGATGGAAAATGTGGCAAGTAAAATTTTGTGTCTTTTTCTTTTTATCTCCATTCACATGAACACCTAATATTTACCCTCATGGGTTTTGTAATTTTTTTACTTTCCCTTTTGTTTACAAGGATCGCTTAATAGCTTCCAAGCTCTCCAACAGTTGCAATTTTCTTAGACATAATAGGTTTTGGAAATCCTACTTTTACTTGCAACTCGGAAGAACCAATGAGAGTTTGGTTCCACAATAAATATGGTAGTGTTGTTTCTATAAAAACATCATAGGTTAGTGCTTTAGTTGCCCTATGCATGTGAGGAATTCGTTACAATACCAAGATTCTTAAAATCTTTAGTTGGCTTCAGGTTATAATACATATGTATGTGTGACCACTTCTGAGATGAATATAATGTGAACTTGAGTTTGTTATTAGTGTTAAGCATGGATCTATCTCTAGGATAAGAGTTTGAGTGTTTTTTAACTTTTTTTATCTTAGCTACAATAACACAAAGAATTGCTCACTTCGCATGCTGCTGGTCTGAGAAGCTAACAGAATTCGTTGCCATTTTACAATGTAAAAGTACATCCCAACTCGCATGCGCAGTTACCAAAAAAAAAACATATCATCTTACATCTGGGCCCTGTCTCTTTGTTTAAATTGTTTGTCTATAAATCCCACCACTTGTCGGATTCAAAGCATCGGAGTTTCTCTGTTCATCAGTTTAGTGCCGTAGAGTTTCATTACTATCATTTATTTGCTTTTTACGGTGGGAAACTGCAAGTCAGTCCGAACAAGGTTGCCTCTCTCAATGTTGCAGTTCGGAATGGACGTCATACGCTCGGCTGACCAGTTTACCAATTCGGAATGGACATCAGTTTAAACTTTTTTTTTGGGTTTGTCCACTGAAGGTTTTTTCTATTCAATTTATATGTCTAATTTTGTTGTAACTGACATCAGCAGATTACATATATGTTTATGTCGAGGACTTTTTAAATGAGCAATTGAATTATGAAACTGGCGATGACAATGGGCACGTGGGGCTCGGGGGTCAAGTGTAGAAGGAGGTGGCCATGGCCTACATCGGAAGCATTATTTTGGCCAAGCTTTCAGTTATTCTTAGGATAAAGGGTTGCTCGGATAACATGATCAAGAAATCCCATATCGTGCCTTTTAAGGTCACTAGGAAATATGGCTCCCTTACGGTCATAAAGTAACATATCATTTCATACTAAGTACGACTTTCAGATTATGATTTGTCATACTAATTAAGACTTTCACTTTCAGATTATGATAAGTCTCTCTCTAGGAAAACTTTGAGGGTAAATAATTGGTGGATTTCTAGCATCTTCTTTATGAGGGTATAATTGGTGGATGTTTTTCCAAATATTTTAAAATTATTTTTGACATTTCAACTATGTGAAAGAGAAGTGAATATTGGAATGTCTTTTAAGAATGTAATGAAAAAACAATTTACTTTTCTAACTTATTCAAAGTTTTTCCTTTCTTGTTTTTAGTGTTTAGTGTAAAGTTAATGGTGAAGACAAAAATATTGGAGATCACACATCTACATTGATTATATGAGAAAAAAAAATTCCATATTTAATGGTCATTGACCTCCTACATTAACATTGTTCCAGTGGATCCTCATGGTTGGATAAAGAAATGTGAGATCTCTTTGTGTTCCAAACGTATTTTCATTGTTCAATTCTATAATCATGCTAAATGTCAATTGGTTTTTGAGAAGGGTCTATTGTTCTAGCTAGAATGATACTTTTTGTAACTCCTTGGTTTCCATATTTTGATCCTAACACTATGACCATTGTTAGAATGACAATTTGGGTTCAACTTTGCAATTTGTCATTACATTTTAAGTTTTATTAGTTTTGGAGGATATTGGAAATACTTTGGGAACTTACATAAAATCATATCTTGAGAGATCTTTAGTGCATTGATGTACATATGCATGTGTATGTGTTGAGATAGATATTAATAAAGGTCTTTCGAAGAAAATGATTCTTAAATGGAAAAGAATTAAATACACATGGGATTTGGATTATGAGAACACAATATTTTGGTGTAAGATATGTCATCTTCTACGTCATTTACAAGCTACTTGTCCCCATGTCCAACCTCATCATCCAAAAATAGGGTCAAAACCAAAATAATAGAGATAGATTTTTTCAGAGGAATCAAGTCCAGATAGTGACAGTGATCCAACTAAGGTGAATGAACACCTAACTAACTACTAAGATTGATTCAAATGGGGTAAGTCACAGATGGAATGTGCTAATTGGAGAATTGACTTTAGTATCAAGGGATAGAGTAAAAAAAATGGATACAAGGATTTCCTCTTCAAGGGAGGTTCTAATAGTTGAAGCCCCTATAGGTGGCATGGTATGACATCATGAAATAGATACCTTTGATCTAGATAAGGAATTGGTCCCTTTTACGACTTCTGATTTCTAGGATGTGACTCTGAATCCTTTTGCAAACTCCTTCGGTAGGGTGGCATGAAGTTGACAAGAAGAAGGGGAAAATGGAAAGATTGATAATTAATTTTCTAAGGTCAAGAAATGACATGCACGTTAATTTTTTAATTTTAATCTTCTAAGGGTGAGTGCAAGATAATGATGGTCTCTCATGACGCATTAGTGGCAATGCAAACATTGAAAAACAATAATATGTTAACTTGGAGGGATTATTCAAGGTTCTTATAGTGAATTTTAATATGGTGTAAGAAGATGAAACTTAGGAAATTCAATTATATTTCTGAATATACAACTTTTATTCATAGAAATTGTGAATAACTATGTGAATTTTGATTTTTTTCTAAAAGTGGTAAGTTATTTTACCACCAAAATATAATGTATATGTTTTTGTTCGTGTAGTGTTGAGTACCTTAACATTGAAATTTCATTCCAAAAACTTATGATTGTAGAGAACCTTTTCTAGTGGGGTGTATTTTTTGAATATATATATATATATATATATATATATATATATATATATATGAATATATGAGAGTCAATATATACTTGAAATTACAATCCCTTTTGTTCGTGCAGGCTAAGTGGGTCTTAACATGATAAAAATATTTATTTATTTTTAGATTGTTGATAACGATCTCCTCTAGTGTGACATATAACTCGTTTTACAAATGGTTAAGCCAACAAAACTTTATAGAAGAAATAAGAGAGGTATGTATTCTAGGATTTTGATATATGCAAAGAAACAAATAGCCTAAAAATAGTAAACAATATTAATTAAAAAAAAACACATATTTGGAATCTGCATAGCTAACTCTATCTATGTTTGTAGTTTTGTCAATAACTAAATTGTGTATCATATAGAAAAATAACATGAAAAAAAAGATATAAGGTGAAATCATGAAGATGGGTGTCTATTTTGCTTGTTTTATGAGAAAAAAAAAAACTATATTTCAGAAGTTCTTCAATTTTTGGTGTACAAAAGTATTTTTTTAATTTATAATTTCACTTTATAGTAAAAACAAAACTTGTGAAGAATTTTGTTATCTTTCCACTCACTATTTCTCAAATTTTGTTTATTGAGATTTGATATGTCAATTTGACAATTCTTTAACAATATGTTCCTTAAACATGAAAGGAATGATAATGATTTATTTTCCCCCCCAACAATGTATCTATTATTAAACTTTTGTTTTTAACAAACAAAATATACTGCAACAATATCAATAGACTCTATTTTATTATGACTATAATTTTAAATCTAACAGATGAATATTATAATTTCTAGAATTTTTTTAAGTTGACCCAGCTGAAAACAATGCATATTTTAAACACATGTTTTCCCCCACCTTGTATCTATCTTAATTTTTATTTAAAAGTAAAATCTAAAAATACCCTTTTGAAAAGAATAGTTTAAGGATTATGAATATAATTTTTTCTAAATTTTTCACTGTGTATTTTTAGAGATATGGATATTTCATTTTATTGAATCATAATTTCAGCTAGAAATATTATGGAATGATTTAAGAAAAAACAAAAAAATTAGATAAAAATAATGAAAATGAAAACAAATTATATCCATTGAAAGTAGATTCAGTTTTGCAAATGCTCGTATCATTTTGGAAACTAAATTATGAGTATTTGCAGGAGTCTACAACCTCCAAAGTTTAGGTAAGCTATAAGGAATGCTCTAGTTCCTGCAAACAATCTCATTCGCTAGTTTTTGGCCGAAAGAATTATTCTAAAGGAATCTAATAAAATTAAACGATTTCCTAGCTTTTGGGTTGAAAAAACATTTTTCGAGCTGAAAGATGGGTGAGCGAATTACGTCGGCCAGAAACAATGAAGAGACACGTCATATCGTTTCACTTCGTGCCAAATCATATAAATACACTTTCGACCGAACACATTTAACACAATTCACTCGCTTTTTTCATGGTTTTCTAGAGCACCTAAAAATTTTTCGAATCATCTTTTTCGTTTTTGTTGAATAAAGTAATTGATGTTTTGAATGCAAAAAAAAAGTTTACTTTTTTTAAGTTCATGTTTTTATTGGAATAACAATTTATATATTGAAAGCTAAACGTTGAACATTTTTTCGAGGTGAAGCATTTGTTGAACATAAAATTATTGATATTATTTTTTAATAATTTTTGTGACAATGAAGTTTTTCTGAGACAATTCTAAAATGTTGATTTTTTAAAAACTTTTACAGATAACTATACTCATGGGAAACAAAAGTTTGCGCAAGAAAAAATTTGATCGCACTTGATATGAAACTCACCATAATGATCAAAGGAAAGAGCATTATTGGATAAATAAATGAGAACATGAAAATATTCAAGAAAGAAACGATGATAATGTACATAGATATTTTCAAAAAGAAGAAGTCCAACCAGGTATGCATGCACATATTGTCTATATTAAAAGTATAGAATTCAAATTTAAAATATAGTTTAATATAATTGATTGTAATTACGATTTGATTTTTTTCAAAAAAAAAAATAGATTTGTCTCATAACGTCTGTTGTTCAAGAGTTTATACTTAATGCTTTTAAAGTATAAATTCTAGGCATCCAAAAAGGTAGAGAGAGTTAAGGTATTAAAAGTGTTAGTTACTAAAGAGAAAAGCTATGGTTGGTTTCTTAACTGTCTCTGTCTACCTTCCGAGTGTTCTCAGATGCTTATATCATGTTCAATTGCTTCCCATGAACGTTCTAATTCGACCTGGGTATTTGTTGTCTATAAGATAGTGTTAAATAAGTTTAAAGCAATGCTATTCTGATTTGAAAGGTCGGGTTCTATATTGGGCTCTCTTGTAATAGGTACAGTCATGAGGAATATAGGTTAAACATCTATTACTTTGTTTTCAAGGTTTTCTATTTCTGTTTTGGATTATAAGAGAAAATTTCCCAAACTTAAATTACTAATATAATAGTTTTAGAGGTCGTTTCACGTTCCTGAGTCAAATTTGAAGACCATGAAAGTGATGGAAGAAAAACAAAAAGTTGTTTAAACAATGTGAGGCATCAATCATGGAGGAATCTCACTTTGCAAAAGGGGAAGAAGAAAGACAAGAGATCTCTAATGAAGCATAAAATATAGTGATTTGAATAATATATAGGTCTTGAGCCTGCTAATAGCAAGCACAGAGGAAAAACTGTAAACAATTAGATAAAAAGATAATTTTTAACCACAGTAGATGGTGTACTAAATTGCAGTTAAACATCCATCAAAGATATATAAGGGAAATATGTTGAAAATGAATGTAAAGAAGAACACATAAATCAAGGTCAACAGAATCTGGAATCTCTGTTTTGTATCCCCATTAATCACTGTAAATGAAGAAAACTTCTCTAGTACAATCGGCCACAAAAAATCCCTTTCTCAGTCTTATGAAATTATATTTATACAAAATCACCAATTCATGACAGTTGGTGATTTCCTAACTCCTAGGGGCTAACAGTTACAAAAATGAAAACTTGAACCATTTGCATAGTTATCTTTTATTTCTCTATCATCTTGATAATATGAGCCTACAATATGATACTTCATTGCTTCTTTGAAGTATCTCCTTCTTTTGGTCCGAGACATTCAATACATTTTTCTAGAAAATGCACTAAAAACCTAGGAGGCTCTGGTATATCCTTTGCCTCAAACACATAAAGCTTCCTATGAATTTTCGGAAATCAGTCTTCAATCCCTTTGTCGGAAAACTTAAATGATTGCAATTTTAAATTTGGCTTTACCATCCACCTGTCTATTTGGGTAACATCAATCTCTTTTAATTGTGAAATTTCAATCTGAATTTCATTCAAATTATCTTTGAGTTTCAATTGATGTCTTACAATACTTATCTGGCCTAGTAGCCCAGGACAATCGTCTCTTCCAATGCCTAATGATCCTTTATCTAGGAAATTGAAAGTTTCTTCACAATCATCCTTGACTTCCTTGGCCATTTTCTTTCTTTTGGCTATGTTGGCCTCCCATACTTTAAGAATGATATCATCCCTGATATGGTATGCGACAGACTTCCTTGGAGATTCTGATACCTCTTCTTTTGTCGAAAGTACAATTGCCTTTTGAAAAAGTAGATCGAGTTGCTTTAGCCTCTTTTTCTTTCAAAACAATGTTATCTAAAGATTGAATTACTTCTCGAAAATAGTTTTGAATAACCTCTACTTTAGAATGTTGCTCTGCTTCTCTCTTCATATGCACCTCTAGTTCCTGGGCTTGAAAAACTTTTAAATCTATCACCTAATTTTGAATAGAATTCAACCTATCCTGCAACTACCTCGCTAATTCTTCCTGCTGGATGACCTACCCCTAGCTGGCTTCCAAGCTAGATTTGAGGAGTTGGATTTCATGTTTGTCAATGGCCCTATCTTTTTCTATCCCTTTGTTTATCTCATCTCTAATAGTACTCTATGAGTTTCTTATTTGACTCTGCAACTACGCTATCCTTTTATTCTTCTTCTTTAACTTTGTTTTCAGATTGTCAACTAAAAATAAGTTAGATGTTGCCAAATCCCCCATAGAACCTGCTACCTCTGTGGTGAAATCTTCCTCTTCTAGGTTTTGTCCATCTACGAGCACTATGTGTTTCTTTACCATTATGCCTTCTTTCAAACATTTCTAGTTTCACTACAGCTTTCCTCTTCCTACTGAAAAAGTAGTCAGAGGAAGGTATATCTTCTCTAGATATTGGAGTAAAGTAACTTACATATATAAATTCTAGATGAGGAGTCCCAAATTTTGACTGTAAAGGAGTCAATGATGTAATAGGGATGCCCAACTCTGTAGATTGGGTTTCTCCTGCTGTTTCGGGGATATCAGCAGGGACAGTTGATGATAAAGGTGGAATCGTTTGACTCGACTTTGGAGGTGTCTCAAGCTCAAACTCTATATCTGACCTTAGGTGCTCTGTTTGTGAAGCTTTTTCTTTTTTTGAAGATGCTTCAGTCTTCTCTGGATTTTCTTCTATAGTCTTCTCATCAGAAAGCTTTGGATTGGAACCTGGAGGTATGCTTTCCTATTCTGGAGGAGAGGTTACCATTTCTCCCTGTAGTATCTTAGGTAACCCACTTCGTATGATCTTTTGGAAAGCAAGGAAGATGGTTTGCAGGTCTAGGCATAGTGTCTGAACCCTGTCTAATACTTCCTCATAGCTTCTGGTTCCTTTAAAAATGTCATCATGAGGGGAATCTTCATGTTCTATAATTTTCATATTGAATTGAGCCAGGTGATGTCCCACAAATTTGTATGGGTCATCCCTCCTGAACTCAACATCAACCAGTTTAACTTCGTCCAATGTCGTCGCTTCTACATTGGAATGGCCAAAGTTCAACAACAAAAACTTGCCCACCTGTAAGGGAAAAATTGGCTAGAATTTTTTCTGGGCTGCTTAAGCTCTTTGTTGATGCCTCCTATAATTATTTGGTAAGCCACCTCCCTGCACACCCTTCTGTTAGGAAGGAACTTTGGAAGTGCGTGAGGAGGAATCGAGCACCCAAAAACTATGACATAAGAGAAAATCTCCTCAATAAACCAATTCTCAATCGCTCTGAGGTTTCCCACAATTTCCTTTGAAATCCGAGGGGGTGCACATGTATCACTATGTAGTGACAGAATTTGTAAAATAAATCTTTAACGTTCTCTTCCCATAGTTTAGAGTGATAAACATGAATGGGTTTAGCACAGGCTGGGTTCCAGCTCCAATTCATCAAGGGGAATGGAGTCATATAATAGATAGCATCCATAATATATGCAGACATTCGATTTTTCCATCTGGTACTCTACAATTCCCTTGGTTAGGTTATCTAATAAAATTTTACCCCAGTTGAAAGTGTAACCCTCGACTACCTCGTGTATAATTGGCACCCATTCCATAGGGAAAATGACATAGCCCTCCTCAACCCGCGGGTCAGAAGGTTACGTACACAGGATCATTCCTTTACCACTAGCCCAAAGAGATCTAAACAACCACTCTTCTATTTCCCTTTTAGGAAATCTGCACCCATAGTGAAACCTCATGAGATTCCTCCCTCACGCTTCGGGGAATCAAACTTCGCGATATCGCGAATCCTGTGGGTGAGTGTCTGCTCACAAAGACCCCCGAATCCCGAACTCCGAAAATCCGATATCAACTCTGGATTTTTGGCTTTTGTGAGTTCACGAGTTATGATGACATGCAACTCTGCTCCATGAGCCTCGAAATCCCAACGCTTTGTTTCCTGAAATCTCGAAATGTCAAATTTCAACACGGTTCTCGGCACTGGCCCCACAACTAGACTTTTTTCCGTTTCGGGAATTCACTCATGAAACTTCGAGTGGTTAATGAAATTGACTTCCACGCCGATAATGTGCCACCTGTTTGCCTCGCTGACTCCTCTGGCCCCACACCGTCCTTTCATTCCTTTGAGGCTTCAGGTTTCGTGATTTCGTGAGTCCTGTTGTAAAGTTTGTGGGACTTCCACCTACGAAATCCTGAAATAGGAATCCACTTGCAAATCCAATGGCCCTTGTGGCTTGGATATACATCTCTACTCCTCCTGAGCTTAAAACCTTTGGGAATACTCGTCGTAACTCCCCTGCTCCTCAATGAGATCTAACGGCTCATGGGACTTCATGAATTCTCCATAGAGAATTGTGACCATCCGTCTCTTTCCTTAAGAACTCATCCTCCTACGGTCCAACGTCACTATGCCTTCCTTCGATTCTTCCAGGTACTTGGTCTCTTTCCTTCCTTTGGCCCCTTCGAAGGTTAAAATGCCTCTGAGATTTCCCACAACTTCGAGTCTTTTAGAAAACTCCTACTCGCACTCCTTGCGACAGACCTTCAAACACTTTCAAGTGCTTGACTCCCTTTGATTCTGCGCACACCTGCAGCAACAATCTCTCAATAATTTGCTTAGGTTCGCAACCCTGAGACTTTACTTGGCCTGCGCACTCCTTGCACGGTGCATGTGCCTGACTGCACTTCTGTGTGAATGAGAACAAAAGCTATCTAGTCTGATCTTTCGGAGACAAACCTCTGAACCCTTTTTCAATGCACTCCTTGCGGACAATTCAACTGCACTCCTTACAGGAACTCTTGCTCAGATAGAGAAACAATTGATACTCATTCCTTTTCCCTTTCCTCTCAGATTTCAAACATTCAACAAGAAATCATTCATATATAGAATAAAAGCAAATGTACAGCAGAAAGAGTAAAATAACCATAAGCATAACATTCAATATACATACACAGAGAACAAACACAACGCCATGAATTTGAATCAAAGCTTTCTCTATTAATTCAAATCTATGTACATGGGTGTCTTCACACAACTCTCTGCTTCTCTTCTCTATGCTCTCAATTTGGCATAATCTTCCTCTATGTTACAATTACACAATGAGGGTGTCTATATCCTATTTCCCTCTTTCTCTCTAAAACTATCTAATCTAACATTCAATTCTATCTACCTGCATTAACTACTATAAATGCCTTCTACCTACTAAGGACAAGAGCGGATCGCTCAAGGTCCATTTTCATTTTACAAGTGTGTTCCTTCTTAATTATATCATTTAAGATTGACGCATTAAATTTAAGACAATTTCAAAATTTGCGCTGGGCGCTTGTCCAGTTGTCTTTTGCCTCTGCACTAGCTCACTTGAGATGCTCCTACATCATACTCCCTTGATTGAAAATTTTCATGGGCTCCTATCCATGAGCTCACGCACTGTCTTTCCATGCCTCCGGATCTCTTGCTTCATTTTCCCAGATGGCATATTCAACTGGATGGCCCTTCCACTTGAACAAAAATTCAAAGTATTGCTTTCGCCTGGTCTTCTTACTGACCCTTTTGTCCAGTATGTGCTCCATATGTGGATTTTCTGCAACTGGCATCTGTTTTGTCCACTGGATCACAGGCTGTTCATTTTCTATCCTTGTTTCCTCAGCTTTATATGGGTACAAATCTGAGATATTGAATATCGAAGAAATTCCAATCCCATCGGGGAATTCAATCTCGTAAGCATTTACCCCAAATTTCTTCAAGACCTTACATGGTATGATTTTCTTCATCTTCAGTTTATTATATGTTCCTCTCGAGAACCTTTCCTTTCTAAAATGTGCCAGAATCAGATCACCAACCTCAAATTGAAGTTGTCTCCTGTGTTGATCTGCTCTGAACTTATATTCCCAGCTCAAATTCTGCAATCGCTCCTTCACTTGGCTGTGAAGTTCCTTCATCGCCTCTACGAAATCTTCTTCACTAGCACTCCTAATCGCAATCTGTTACGAATCTCTCAACTCAGAAATTCCTCTCGGTTGCATGCCATAGACAATCTGAAATGGACTTTGCTTTGTTCTTCTGTTAACTGAGTCGTTATAAGAAAACTCTGTCTGTGGTAATATGTTGTCCCACTGGTTGTGGTGTTCTGTCACCAGGCTTCTCAGCAAGTTTCCCAGACTTCTGTTCACCACTTCTGTTTGTCCGTCCGTCTGAGGATGATAAGCCAAAGTAAATGACAAGTTAGTTCCCAGCTTCTTCCATAAGGTCCTCCAGAAGTGTCCTATGAACTTAGTGTCTCGATCTGAAACTATGCTCCTTGGCAAGCCATGAAGTTGAATGACTTCTTTGAAAAACATATTCGCAAGGTGAGTTGCGTCACTGGTCTTCTGACATGGAATGAAGTGTGCCATTTTGGAAAATCTGTCCACCACCACAAAGATTCAGTCAAAACCTCTTTCTGTTCTTGGCAAACCCAATATGAAATCCATGATGATTGCATCCCATGGCCTCTCAGGTATGGGAAATGGTTGATAAAACCCATCATTCTGTTTCCTTCCCTTCAAATGCTGGCAAATTCTACATCTGTCCACGAATCTCTTGATGTCTGCTCGCATTCCCGGCCAAAAATATGACTCATTCAACTTTGTGAACGTCTTGTCATGACCAAAGTGTCCTGCTAGTCCTCCACTGTGTTTCTCCTTCAACAAATTCTCCCTCATGGAGCATTTCATAATACACAGTTGATTACCTTTAAACAATAATCCTTCTTGGATCATGTATTCTGCCCATTGGCTTCTATCTCTGAGAATTGGATTCTCAGCTTCTTTATATGCTTCTTTCAAATCTGGATCATCTCTATACATATCCCTGAGATCATCAAAATCCAATGTTTTGACTCTGAACTCTTGCAATAACAAACACTTCCTTCTTAAAGTATCAACAACTTTGTTAGAAGTACCAGAAATATGTTTAATCACAAAAGTGAAAATTTTCATATATTCCACTCATTTAACATGTCTCTGATTCAACTTTCCCTATTGAGTCACAAATTGCAATGCATGATTGTCACTATACAAGACAAACTCTTTCGGGATTAAGTAATGTCTCCATTTCTTCAATGCATGTATAATAGCATAGAACTCCTTGTCATATGTGGAGTACTTCACTTTCCCTTCATTCAACTTCTCGTTGAAGTATGCTATCGGCCTGTCTTCCTGACACAAGACTGCCCCTATTGCAAATCCACTTGCCTCACACTTCACTTGAAATGTCTTCTTGAAATCCGTCAACACCAAAATTGGTTGTTCCATGATCTTCCTCTTTAACATATTAAAACTCTTCTCAACTTCTTTTGTCCAGTGAAAAGACTTATGTCTTTTCTTCACTGTATCCATTATCGATGCACTAATTCCACTGAAATTCCTAATGAATTTTCGGTAGAAACTAGCCAATCCATGAAAACTTCTCACCTCAAAGGTATTCTTCGGTGATGGCCAATTCTTGATTACCTCCACCTTATCTGGATCCATCCTCAACTGATATGCAGAAATAACAAATCCCAAGTAAGTGAGCTCTATCTTCATGAATGAGGATTTCTTCATGTTTATCAACAACTTCTCCTGCTGTAATTTCTGCATGACTATAGCCAAATGCTGCTCCTCAGCAGACCG
>CBVK0100020302.1:0-40054 GCA_900067695.1 Picea abies
TCTTCCGATCTCACGTGGATGTCAATGTTTGGAGCGGATCAATGTGTGTGATGAGAAAGATTGATGATTTGATTGTTAGATCATTTTTATACCTTGGGATGGGTTGTTTCATTATATGATAGATATATGATTATTAGTTGAGTTGTTTTGGTTGAGTTTTGACTCAAGTATTTACAGGAATGCCAACTTTGTTGGATTTCAATGATTGTTACAAACGGAGGGAGTTCTAATGTTATCTATTAAGGATAATATTGATTTTACATCTTATTCATTTATGGAGAGATTGATCATGGATGTGATAATCGATGTGATGCCAAGATCTTGGTGATATTTTGCATTTATTCCTTGTACCCAATCTTGGATAGATGATATTCATGTTTTATTCTTCATATGAGTACTATTTTCTTGGAGTGTTGGCATCAAAGAAGTGTGTAGAAAACCTTACTTGGAGGTAGGTTTAAAACCTATGATGGTGAAATCAATAATTGATTCCAAGCTAGAAACTAATGGGAGTAGTGTTGAGTTAGTGATAGGGTTATTAGATTCTCTCAGATAGAGGGAGTTTACCACGATGATATTTTTATTTAGGATTCTCTCATTCATAGGGAAGTGACCTAGTTGAGGTTTTTTGTAACATCCCCATCTAACAATACTAATCATGGGATGGGGAGCCACAACATAGGATTTCAAATTTATCCCTTTGATACTAAGTCCCCATAAATAAAAAACTATTTAGGCCTCCCAAGAGGGACCAGAATTTAATAAAATGCATGTATATATGAAGGAAATAAGCTATATGATTCTCTCTCTCTCAAACTCGTTTCCTTGAATTCTTAACTAATATTCTCACCACAAATTATTATAAGCATCTCATCCAACCATCAACAACTAAGGAGATATCTTTCACTACCCAACACAACAAAAGGAAGTCCTACCCTTTTTCTACTCAATAATCCCTTAGATTACCCTTCCCTTGTAATTCTCTTTAGTGTGTAGAAAAAGTCCAATATGTTGTATGTTGTCTGAGAATCATTGACCAGAATAGTACTTGGCTCTCAATCATACAAAGAGAAGTAAATGCATAGTGGGTGAAAGTTTCCTAAATTTGTCAACCTCTATGTTGACCTACAACCATCATCTTTCTTGTTCTCGAGTGATTTCTAGTTCAATAGGAACTAGTGGTATAGGGTTATGTTCCTTTAGTTTTATAAACTGGCATTATTAGTTTAGAGCCCCTAGTAGAGGGGAAGATGGACTAGCTTGGTTTAGTGGTGTAAACCAAATTGTCTTATTGTATTCATGTTTCATGTTCACCATGTACAGGCCAAGTTGCATATTGATTAGTTGATTGCTTGGACAGAGACATAACTTTCTACACAATGATCACTTGGATGTTGAGGTGTATGTACCTGTACTTAAGGGTATGACTCTTGTAGAGTAGGTATGATGTTTTATCACGATGGAGGAGGATTATTTCAAAAAATTTAAGGCACTAGATTTATTGGTTTTAATTTCATAAAGAGTTGATGGGTGTTACAAAAAATGATTTTGTAGTAAAGAGGCAACATTAGCTTTTGAGGTTTCTCCAAAAGTGTTTTCACCTTGCTAGGAAAATGTTATGTATACTATCCCCTTATAATTTTTTTATGGAAATATGGCTGGCGCAGTTTGGTGGATGCTTGACCTTGGTTGCAATGTTGACATGGTTCCCTTACCTAGGAGATTATTACCTTGATCATGAGGAATTTGGGTTATAACACTCATTGGAGAAATTTTAAACTTTCATTGGAGTAATAAGTTTACTTTATACACCAATTAAATGTTAAAATTTTATCCAATAATATTTATACATCGGAAGTCACTTCAAAATTTCATTTATGAAAAGTTTAAAAATGCTTTGATCACGTCACAGAAAAAGTCAAAGTTTACCTTGCTAGAATTTGTTTCAAAAGTTAAAATTGTCTCTAATCATTGTAGTGCATTTTAAACTATCACAATGAAAAGTTTAAAAATCCATTGATTGAAAGTTAAAACCAATCCAAGATCTCAGTGGCCATCCACCTTTTCTACCGAATCAATGTTTTCGAGCATGTGATTTTGATAAACCATGATATTCACCCTTTTGATGGGGAATGTAATGTAATTCCATCTCCATTTGTTAATTATAGACATCATTAGTACATGCCTATAGAATTAATGCATTGAATATCATTAGAAATATGTAGTTAAGCCTATTTAGGCTAAAGTAGTACTGAGAGGGGTGACCTCCTAAGAAGTCTTAGTGTTTTACATGCCTATGGAATTTTGTAAACTTAGACCAGTTTATCCCACATGCATCATGGGAATTATTCTCCTCTCACTCTCTCGTATATAATCAAGGTGAAGGGGGTCCTTTGAGCATGCAATGGAGTGTGATGTAATTCTTATTGTGAATGAGTGTACTTGGAATTGCTTCTCTTCAGAGATAATTTATCACCATTCTAGCTAGTTTGTGTTATGTTATTTTATTAATTAATAGAAGTTCCGTTTCACTTATTTTTGGGTGTTTGAATATAATAATTTTCCTAAACCGTCATAATAAATACTTAATGGAATAAATAATAATAAAGAAATATATAATACAATTATCCTAAAGGGGATCATAGTAAATATATATTATGGATATTAGGTTAATTAAAGAGAATGATAAAATAAGTAATTGTAATTAATGGAGAAACCCTAAATTATAATGAATAATTAAATAAGATTGGGTTCTTTACCATGGATGGACTCTATATAAAGAGCGAAAAGGATGAGAAAATGACATCTCTCTCCTAACACATTTCTTTGGCTAAAGCTATTGTAATATCCCTAGGTCAAACCCAATTGAAAATGTAAATGCAAATGCACTTAAGATGGTGAGTTGTTTGATATCATTTTTGTAAGCACCTTTCATGGCATAGTGTGCGCATGTACTGCACAGTAAAATGATGAAGTGTACACATTCCAGGATACCGCGCGCAACAACTTAAGTGTGCGTGATTTTGAGTCCAGGGAGCCTTTGTGTATATGTTGTGTTTTATAGGATGGTGAGCCAGTTTTGTGATTATTAGGCCAGAGAGCCTAGATGTTAAAGGCCAATGCACCTACTTTTGTATATGTCTTCACATTAATATAAAATACATCGATGAATGTAGTCCGACCATGATAAAAGAGTACGAGGGACTAAACTCCACTAGTTAGGGAATGGGTGGGGGATAAATGTTAAGGAAAAGGGATAAGCTAGGGAGCTTAAGCCAAAAAGGAATATTATATTAATATTTCTTAAATTATAAAGTATGGATAATTATTTTATCCTAATTTCTAAATATGGGGACAAGTGGGCCAAAGTAGCTCCCAACATGACAAGTGTCGAGTTGGGGACATGCATACATATTTTTGGGACTTAGTTCATCTTCCATTCATTCATCCATGATTCCTCCCAGCATTGAGTCATCCAGTCAATCACCCATGAGAATTCACACACCCATTGAGCTATCCTTCGTACCTTCATCATTGTACCTGATCCCGTATACATAGCCATACTTGTTTGTGTATATGGTTAGCTTGGGATCTGGACTGAAGAAGCGGGTTGTCAGGCCCATGGGATATTGAAGAGGCGGGTTGTCAAGCCCATGAAAAATTCCTCTCTGGGTGAGAGAATTGATGGGAATAGATTTCTTGAAGGTGCTAAACTGCAACTATAGGACTCAAAGACTTCCTGTCCAGCTTGTTGTTGAAGCCCGGAAAGGAAGTGGGGTAGCCAAAGGACTGTTGAGTAGAGAAGGGGCACACTTCCCGGGGTGGGACAAGAATGTGTATATTGAGGGACTGTAGGCTATTAGTTTGAGTGGGCACTTATGACGGAATATTTCTTGTTGTTTATGAGCCATTAGCTTGGTTAGGAATCCCTTTACCCGGGTGGATTTTAGTCCCATCTCGGGGGTGACCCACTTCTGAGAGTGATGAGTAGTGTGGTCTAAGGATGGGAGGTTCATGGAAGGTATGCACACAGTTGGTGATATTATTACGAAGATAAGTGTCACCTGTGTGATAAATTTACATGTTGCATTATTATTTATGAGTTTATTTTTATGGGTATTATCTGTATATGTTGCATGTATATGTTTATTGTTATTTTAGTATGAAACCATGCATTTACATAATGTATTTCTTTGTTTATTTTTTATATATAATGTTATGCAATATTTCTGTGTGCATATGTTTTAATTGCATGCATTTCAAAAAATTTATATGGCATAGCTCAGTTGGATGTTGGGTATGTTATAGTATGTTCCGTAGAGAGATTGAAAGTGTTATGTCATGTATCGTGGCTTGGCATGGGTGGCCGTGGACGTTACAACATGGTATCAGAGCTTCATTTTTCAAAACTGAGCCTGGATAGGCCGAGCAAGTTGAGTTGAAGAGAAATTTCACAGAGGATTGATTTCGAAGTGGCCAAATTTCAAGTCACAGAGTTTCCATGGTAAATTTTAGAAGCAACGATGCAGAATTGGGAAAATCCCCAATTTCAGTTGGTAAATTCATGGGGAAATTGAGAAATTCAGCCAAGTGGGGAGATAATATTGAGTTAATATCTATTCTAGCAAATTCAGACTTGGAATTGGTCGAATTTGAAGTTACAGTGAAGCCATGACAGATGGAGCGAGTTTTGTAATTAAAATTCTCAATTCGTGAATTGAGTGTGGAAAAATCTGTTCCAGAAATGTCAACCCAGAATGATTCATTTTTGCAGAGGTCGAATTGGTGTTAACAGGATGAAATTGAGCAAATTTCATAGTTGCATAATGTTTATGGTGAAAAATTGGGGAAAAAGTTAGGAAAAAGCCCCAATTTCTACAGTGAAATTCACGAGGAAATTGATGTGCATAAAAATGAGTGTGCGCAGGTGAGCACACTAAAAATGCATGTTGTGTAGTAAAAATATTGGGATATGTAAAAATTGAGCATTACACGAAAAGATGTTGGCGTGCGGGTGCGCACGCTAAAATTTGGCAGCGTGCAGAAAAGTTTTGGTGTGCGGGTGCGCACATTAAATTTTGGAGTCACGCAGAAAAATGTTGGTGTGCATGTGCACACACTAAATTTAGCATTGTGCGGTGTGCACACACATAATAATGATGCACGTGGTTTGTGCAGTATTGGCAGAGCGTAGAGAAACTTTGGCATGGTGCAACGCGTAAAGTAAAATGCATGTGAAATATGAGAGTGCGATACAAAAATTGTGTGCAATGGGTAATAGTGCAATAACCAAAACTGTGTGTGGTGGATATTGGTGCGCGACACAAAAGTAGTGTGCACCAGTTATTGGCGTGACAAAGAAGTGATACACAATTGTTATAGGTGCGCGAAACATGATTTACCTTGTGGTGTTGTTGTGCATGCTAAATATGGGCGTACAGGTTAAAAGTTGTGCACGCAAAGTCATTTGGAGGCTGAACAACGATAGAAAACCATCGATTTTTTGCGACGATTTATATCATTTGAACATCATCTTTCTGCAGTGCATTTTTTATGGCCTTAACAACATTTTTGGCTACTTAAAAACCACGAGAACAGACTGTGCCAAGGCACACTATGTCTTTGCAACTCAAATAAAAGAACTCAGAGAGAGATTTCTAATGGTGTAAACCGTTCGTCAAACGAAGCTTTTATGAGAAAGTTACAACACAAATAGTGGAGGGTAAATTTTAAGACCCATCTAACTTCAAAGAGCCATAACTTTCTTCTTCGGAATCAAATTGAGGCGCAGGAGTAGTCAATGAAAAGATATTAATCCATAGAAGACATTACCAAAGCTCAATTAAATTTATGGGCATTTTAAAAATGTTTAATATAGAAAAGAATGCACCTGTAGCATTCTAGACCAAAAACATGAATTGGCCTAGAACTTCAGCAGGTTGTAACTAGCATCCTGGAACCTAGAAAAAGGTGAAACTTGGAAAGAGTGTTGATAATATGTATATGAAGAAACCAAATTGAGATTCTATGAAAACTCCAATGGAGTAGGTTCGAAATTGCAGAATTACAACGCAAAATTGCACCAAGTTGAAGAATGAACAGAAAAATTAATGGGCAATTTTCAAATAGCCATAACTTTCTGCTCAAGACTCAGAATTGAGCAAGGGAGTAGGCGTTGGGAAGGTGTTGGACAGTGGAATATAAATATCCACCCATAAAATTGATCTGGGAATTCAATTTTCGAGGAAATCAGAAGAAATAATTCTGATATATATTATTAAACCAGAATGGTTCATATTTTTATGAAATTGATGAAACAGTTAGCCTGACAAAGTTTTGTTGGTTGCACATTTTGCATAAGTAAAAAAAAATAGATCAAATCAAGATCATCATAGAGTCCATAGTAATGGAAGAGGCATAGAATAATTACAGTCAGGAGGATGAGATTAGAGGGATGGATGTCCATTTGGACATTGAAGGAACAAACTCCAATGGACATGGAGAAGGAAAGGATGAAAACATGAACATGGTAGAGACCATTAATAATTTGCAAAATGATTTCCAAAGCCATAAATATTATCATGAGAGGCTTATGAGAGCCAAGGAGCAGCAAGAGGACTTCAACATGAAGTTATTGCAGACCTTGAACATAATAGAAAAGAAATTGGATAAGGAGAGTGGCTCAAGAAAATCAGGAAGTCACAGGCCTCCTGATGAGAAAAGAAGAACAAGAAGTGTTAGCATACATCACCATCAATCCCTGAGGCATTCCAATAAGAGATCAAACAAAATCTCAAGTCCATCCCCTGTCAGGAAGCATAAGAGTTTTGGGGTGGATGAACTGCAAGGAGAAATGAACAAAATCAAACCTCCTACATTTGATGGTGAGCACAAGAAGGATGAAGATGTAGAAACATGGTTTCTAGGCATGAGAAAGTATTTTCAATTGCATAATTATTCTTCTCATGCAGAGGGAATAATTTCCATCTATTAACTCAAGGGAAAGGCATCCACGTGGTAGGATCAACTTGTGCACGTGAAACACATTAAAGAGAAAAGTGTTTCTTGGAGAGAATTCAAGAAGTATTTTGAGATTAAATACTTGACTAAGAGATACTATGACAAGAAAATGAAAGATTTCTTTGAACTCAAGCTTGGGAGTATAACCATTGATGAATATGAAAGAAGGTTTTAAGAACTGCTGAAGTATGTATCTTTCATTAAGGATGAGATAGTTAAGATTCAAAGGTATTTGAGTGGATTTTCATCATTCATCAGTGAAAAAATATAGTATGATGATCCAAATACATTGGAGGAGACCATAAGGTGAGCTAAATGCCTATATGATCAACAAAAAGCAAGGCCAACTTTCCAAAAATCTTGGGAAGAGAAAAATAAATTCAATATGGATCAGAGGAAGAAGGGAACTAAGACACCATTCTTCAGAAATAATACTTAGGTACAAACAACTTCTAGAGAACCCAAAATGATTGAAACAAGGGGTAAAAGGCCAAGGCAACCACCTATTCAATGTTGGGGTTGTAAAGGAGATCATATGTTCAGATATTGTCCTCACAGAGGTGAAAAAATGAGGACATGGGAAAAAATGTACCAAGGATATATGTAGCCCTGGACAACAACCAAGCATATTATCATTCACATATGATTGAAGTGGAAGGTGTGATCAACAACCAAACCATTGCTATTTTAATTGATTCAGGAGCTAGTCATAGTTATATATATCCTAAGATGGTGGAAAGTTTTCATTTGCCAAGAAGCAAGCATGGAAAATATTGGTTGGTGAAGTTGGCTACCAGAGGCAAAAGAAAAGTCAATGAGATGGTTAAGTCATGTCTTATGGACATGAATGGACTAAACACCGGGGAATATTTGATCATATTGCCTTTAGGTTCCTATGACTGTCTAATTGGGATGAATTGGTTGGATCAATGTCATGCTATTCTAGACTGTCATAACAAGGCATTCACTTGCTTGGATGAGGAAGGGAGCCTAAGGAGAGTGTAGGGAATTCCTAGGGAAATAACCATCAGAGAAATTTCATCATTGCAGCTGAAGAAATGTTACAGAAAAGGGTGTCAAATATTTGCAACTCATATGGAAGAGACACCTAAAGATAAGGTGCCAAATTTGGAGGATCATGCAGTCCTAGAAGATTTTGAAGATGTGTTCAAGGAGGTACCAGGACTTCCCCCAAAGAGAGATATTGATTTCTCTATAAATTTAATGCCTGGAGCAACCTCAGTATCAAAGACTCCTTACGGAATGAGTACACCGGAAATGAAGGAGTTGCAAATGCAGCTTGAAGAACTTTTGAAGAAGGGGTATATATGCCCAAGTGTGTCACCTTGGGGTGCCCCAGTCTTTTTCGTGAAGAATAAATATGGGACATTAAGATTGTGCATTGATTTCAGACAGTTGAATAAAGTGACTGTAAAGAACAAGTATCCTTTGCCAAGGATTGATGATCTTTTTGATCAATTGAAGGATGCAAAGATTTTTTTAAAGATACATCTCAGGTTAGGATACCATCAGATAAGGATTAAAGAGGAATATATCAACAAGACAATCTTCAGGACAAGGTATGGTCATTATGAGGTCACAGTGGTTCCATTTGGGTTGTCAAATGCACCAGCTATTTTCATGTGTTTAATGAATGGTGTTTTCCAAGAATATTTAGACAAGTTTGTCATTGTCTTTTTGGATGACATCCTTGTATATTTCAAGTCACAAGAAGAGAATCATAATCATTTGAGGATGGTGTTGCAAGTATTAAGGGAGCATCAGTTATATGCCAAATTGAGCAAGTGCTCATTTTATCAGAAACAAATTCATTATTTGGGACATATCATTTCAAAGAAAGGGATAGTAGTGGATCCCGAGAAAATAGAAGCCATTAGAGAATGGTCAGTGCCAAAGAATGTGATAGAGGTTAGATAATTCACGAGCCTTGCAGGATACTATAGGATATTCATTGAAGGATTCTCATAGATTCCACACGCAATCACTTCCTTGCAAAGAAAGGGTGTGAAGTTTCAGTGGACATTAGATTGTGAAAATAGTTTCAAACACTTGAAACAATTATTAACAAGTGCTCCAATACTAAGGATTGTAGACCCAAATGAAGACTTCATTGTCTGCATAGATGCATGTAAAGAAGGACTTGGTGGATTCCTCAATCAAAATGGGTTTGTTATATGTTATGAATCAAGGAAGTTGAAGGAGCATGGAAGACACTATCCCACTCATGATTTGGAGTTGGAAGCCATAGTGCATGCCTTGAGGAAATGGAGACACTACCTCATGGGAAAAATATTTGAGCTAAGGACAGACCATAATGGTTGGAAATATTTATTTGATCAACCAAATCTAAATGCTAGGAAAAGAAGATGGTTATAATTTCTAAGTGAATATGACTTTGATATAAAGCATATCAAGGGGAAAGAGAAAAAAGTGGTTGTTGCACTCAGTAGAAGAGTGCATGAATTGCATGATACAACCATTAGCATGTATCAATTAGATTTGAAACACAAAATTATAGAGGCTGCCAAATCAGATTTGCAATACAAGAAATTAGTGGCAAAATTACAACAAGGTAATTTGTAGCAGAAAATTGAAGAATATGAGCTAGATAATGATGAAATTCTCATGTACAGGGGAAGGATTTATGTACCAAATTCCCAAGAATTGAAAAATATGATATTGAGGGAAATGCATAATGTACCTTATGATAGGCACCCAGGTTATCAAAAAACTATTGTAGCTGTCAAGGGCCAATATTATTGGCCAAACATGAAGAAAGAAGTTGCAGATTTTATTGCCAAATGTTTGGAATGTCAAAAGGTAAAAGATGAGCATAGACACCCAGATGGTTTGCTACATCCATTACCCATTTCTGAGTGGAAATGGGAAGTTGTAACAATGGATTTCATCACCAAACTACCCAGAACAAACAAGCAACATGATTCTATCATGGTAGTGGTGGATAAGCTTACTAAAGCTGCCCATTTTATTCCAGTTAAGCTCACTCACAAGGAAGCCAACATTGTTGATATTTATATGAAATAAATAGATCAATTGCATGGCATACCCAAGACAATTGTGTTTGATAGAGATCCAAAATTTACCTCAAAATTTTGGAAGGGATTATTTAATGGATTTGGAAAAAATTTGAATTTTAGCACAACCTGTCATCCAAAATCAGATGGACAAACAGAGAGGGTGAATCAAGTGATTGAATATATGTTGAGGATGTATGTGATGGATAAACCATCAAAATGGGAATACTATCTACACTTAGTAGAGTTTTCTTATAACAATGGGTACCAAATGTATCTAAAGATGAGCCCATTTGAGGCACTTTATGGAAGAAAGTGCAACACATCAGTAAGTTGGGATAACCCAACATATTGAACAGTGGTTGGGCCAAGTTTTCTCAGGGAAATGGAGGAGAAAATGATAAAAATAAAACAAAATTTAAAGGTTTCCCAAGACAAGCAGAAAAGCTATGCTGATAAGGACAAAACTCACAGGGAATTTAAAGTGGGAGACCGTGTATTTTTTAAAGTGAAAGCCAACAGAAGTTGCCTGAAGTTGGGAAATTGTTCAAAGTTGGCAGCTCACTATTGTGG
This sequence comes from Picea abies, assembly GCA_900067695.1. Lineage (NCBI taxonomy): Eukaryota > Viridiplantae > Streptophyta > Pinopsida > Pinales > Pinaceae > Picea > Picea abies. The sequence continues at coordinate 10,650 of CBVK0100020302.1, forward strand.
GCCATTTGAAATCCTAGAGAGGATTGGTCCAGTGGCTTATATGATTGCATTGCCTGCATCTATGTCTATTCATAATGTATTCCATGTATCATTTCTCAAGAAATATATACCTGATGCTAATCATGTTATTGATTGGAATGTGATTTAGGTGGAGCAAGAAGGTTCTTTCCAAGTGCACCCGTTATGCATTATTGACTGAAAAATCAAACAGTTATGGAATCGATCCATAGGGATTGTAAAGGTCCAATGGACCTAGTATGGTCTTGAGGATGCTACTTGGGAGCATAAGGATGCAATGCGGGAAGAATACCTGCATCTTTTTGAGGATTTTTGAATTTTTTGTTGGATGTGTGTGTACTTAATGCACTAAGGACAATGCATAAATAAGGGGAGGGGATTGTAATATCCCTAGGCCAAACCCAATTGAAAATGTAAATGTAAATGCACTTAATCTAGTGAGATGTTTGATATAATTTTTGTATGCACCTTTCATGGTATAGTGCACGCATGTACTGCGCAGTAAAATGATGAAGTGTGCACATTCCACGATACTACGTGCATCAACTTAAGTGCGTGTGATTTTGAGGCCAGGGAGCCTTTGTGTATATGTTATGTTTTATAGGATGGTGAGCCAGTTTTGTGATTATTAGGCCAAAGAGCCTAGATGTTAAAGGCCAGTGCGCCTACTTTTGTATATGTCTTAGCAATAATATAAAATACATCAGTGTGCACAGACCGACCATGATAAAAGAGTATGGGGGACTAAACTCTACTAGTTAGGGAAAGGGTGGGGGATAAAAGTTAAGGAAAAGGGATAAGCTAGGGAGCTTAAGCTAAAAAAGAATATTATATTAATATTTCTTAAATTATAAAGTATGGATAATTATTTTATCCTAAGTTCTAAACATGGGGACAAGTGGGATAAAGTAGCTCCCAACATGACAAGTGTTGAGTTGGGGACATGCATACATATTCTTGGGACTTAGTTCATCTTCCATTCATTCATCTGTGATTCCTCCCATCATTGAGTCATCCAGTCAATCATCCATGAGCATTCACACACCCATTGAGCTATTCTTCGTACCTTCATCACTATACCTGATCGTGTATCCATAGCCATACTTGTTTGTGTATCTGGTTAGCTTGGGAGCTAGACTAAAGAAGCACGTTGTCAGGCCTGTGGGATATTGAAGAGGCGGGTTGTCAGGCCTATGAGAAATTCCTCTCTGGGTGAGAGAATTGTTGGGAATTGATTTCCTGAAGGTGTTAAACTGAAGCTACAGGGATCTGAGACTTCCTGTCCATCCTGTTGCTGAAGCCCAGAAAGGAAGTGGGGAAAACAAAGGATTGTTGAGTAGAGAAGGGGCACATTTCCTGGGGTGGGATAGACATGTGGGGAATGAGGGACTGTAGGCTATTAGTTTGAGTGGGCACCTGTGACGAAATCTTTCCTGTTTTCTATGAGCCATTAGCCTGGTTAGGAATCCCTTTACCCAGGTGGAGTTTAGTCCCATCTCAGTGGTGACCCACTGCTGAGAGTGATGAGCAGTGTGTTCTAAGGCTAGGAGGTTCAAGGAAGGTATGAACATAGTTGGTGATATTATTACGAAGATAAGTGTCAATTGTGTGATAAATTTACATGATGCATTATAATTTACGTGTTTATTTTTATGGGTATTGTCTGTATATGTTGCATGTATATGTTTATTGTTATTTCAGTATGAAACCATGAATTTACATAATGTATTTGTTTGTTTATGTTTTATATATAATTTTCCGCAATATTTCTATGTGCATATGTTTTAATTGCATGCAGCTCAAAAAATTTATGTGGCATAAATCAGTTGGATGCTAGGTATGTTACAATATGTTCCATAGAGAGAATGAAAGCATTATCTCATGTATCGTGGCCCAGCATGGGTGGTTGGGGATGTTACAACTATAAAGAGGGGAAGAATAATGAGTCATTGGCATGGTAGTATATTCATACTTGGGGTGACCTGCTACTAAAGATTAGAGTAACAAGGTATAGGATTGGGTGGAGAGTCATCCCCCACTTTTTGTTGTGTTTCGCCAAGTAAAAATCAGGGTATGGATGCATTCATGAAGTCATCAGGTTGTAGTTAAGTTGGGTTCTTCAACAAAGGTAAATTCCATCCCCCTGTGAGTTGTTTAAAATTTCATTAGGGTTTACTTAATTACAAATTATAGGTTATTGGTTATTAAATTGGATAATTTATGGATTTGTCTTTGTTGGAATTTTGTGGTATTACACACGATATAGAGTGAAGGGTGTCAACCCTCAAGGACTATGGACCTTCCCAATTAGAATTTTAGATCTAAAAATGTAAAACTAGATTAAAATTGAAGGCCTATAGAGAATTTGTTCCATAATCCAAGTACATATAAATATGGTGCCTCCAAGTAGATCATATTTTTCATAATGCTCAATAAAAATTGTGTAAATACATTTATAAAAAAAACATTTTAGCATCTATGTCCAAAACATTGTTGAGAACCCTCAGCACCACTTGAAATATGGAGAATGAATCTATTTCTATCAATGGGATAACAATCTCTTCATGAATTAAGTTCATTGTTGTCTTTATAGATTCTATATTATTACTATTATAACTTTAAAATTGGATTTTCTAAGGATGTTGTTTTAGGTTATGAAAGAAATATTAAATTCCATAGTTTCCACATATTAATAATATATAGCTATATTCATCGAATGGGATACCTTCCAAAGCATAGAGCACATGAGTAAACATGGGGATTTAAGGACTCCCCCCACCTATCTCATTGATCTTTGATCCAGAAGCGAGGGAGGAGGTTCCAAGCCACTTTAGAACATTCAAGACAATGTCACATGCCTAGATGATGGAGGTTGGAGCTCATAACATTTGGTACAGGTGATTAATTTTCCATTAACCACCTTGACGCGACTATCGAGAGATGACTTAAGGAGTAATATCGCTTGGGGGAAGCATCATGTTTTTTTGTTATATTTATGTGGTACATTACTGTAGGTGTGAACAATGGGTCTGGTTTCAGGTAATTAAAATCTAGGAGTCTTCATTTTTGTGCTCAACATGCCAAGACAATAAGATCGCTCAAAGAGAGGTAGGGGAGAATACATTCATGTTGGTCGACATATATCCTTGATCGCGGGAAGTGACAATTTAGACAACAACAGGAAGTGCTCCAAGTCTCCTGCACTCATCCTGGCCTCGACACACCAACAAGACAACAAACATACCTCAATGGGTTGGGGATATAAAATTGAATGGTTTGAAAAAGGTGGAGATCTCTAGGGTATGCTCTGAAATCACTCAAGGGGTGGAATTATTTAGAGAGCCCAATGCAGATCCCTCCTCGAGCTTCTAGAATAATGCATTTCCTTGGCGATGGACTTTAGCACCAATCAAGATGCATTGTTTCCTCCTGAGACAGTTGGAACATTGAAGCCCATCCTCCTTCCTCCAAGACATAATTGAAGTCAATCATTATGGTCATCAGGTTCCACACTTTAGTTATTGGTTTGGTCCATCTAATTATTATAGTTATTATTCTGGATGCCAGGATAAGATCACCATTTTTTGTTTTAGTTTTGTACATGGCAGTATCAAACAATATCTATGCTAGTATTTCCATGTGGCTCTATTACATTTTTGGTGACATAAGGAGCACAGTTTTAAAAACTCAACTAAAGGAGAGTTGGTTTCCAATCATAGAAACTCTTTCTCTAGCCAATACCTGTCTTTTTGTAACAAATTTTCATTAAAGGTAACTGATAGAATACTTACTTACAAAAAAAAATACAACTGTATGATCACATTTACCAATAAATAATTGGAACATCGGATTTGGTCTTGGACGTATTTTTATCTTTTGACTAAAAATATGTGTGTGTTGTGGCACAATAGTGGATAGACTCGATTTTGATATTTTCACCTACACAAACATTGTGATACCAGATCCCATTACCATCGGTGCATCAATTGGCTTATGTTCAAATAAATCATCCATAATGCTATAATGTTATATGCATAAGACATAATTTATTTAGAAGATGTGAATACTACCAGTGAATTTAACAAACATGTTCTATAAATGACCTTAACAATTTTTTTTCCCTTCTAAAAATAATGTTTATGAGAACCTTATAGAAGGAATCTATTATTTCTAACAATGAAGCAAGTTTTTGTAGGGGTTATGAGCAACAGAGCAACAAATAATAACACACATAAATCATCATAAGAACACAAATATACACACAAAACTCACATAATCATTAATTTACAAAATAATGATACATTTCTCTTACATTACAATACATTTGTGAGGCCTCATAATATAGCATTGAGGTTCCATAAAAAGATGTCCAATATAGCATTACAATATCCACAACTATCTCCAGAATATCTCCAATAATATCTCCATCCCTAACTTCACTCATTGTCCTCATCTTTGATCATACGTAGACTTCTAGAATAAGTCTACTTACATTAATAATAATTTCATCATATAATTATCACAAGTATGAATTATTCCTTCATACTCCCCCTTAATGAATACTTGTGGTTCAAATCAGATATCCGAGTTGTCTACATTTGTGTCTTTTGTATTCTACATCACCTTTATTCTTATGCATCCTCTCTACATCATCTTCATTCTTCTTCATCTGCATTTGTTTCTTCATTTGACATTGTCTTCCTAAGCTATATCTGAGTCAATCATATGAACTATATCATCTTCATATCAAGGATTTCTAGCTTACCCTTGACCTTCCCATGGATTTTATACGACTTACCCTCAACCATTTAGCTGACCACAAACTTACATTTGACATTACAAAGTGGTTTTGGGGTTACCACAAACCAAGAAAATGACTCAAATCAATGACTCAATAAACCGACAACTCTTTCTTAAACATGTACAACTCACTTTAATGACAACTGACCTTTGGGGGACCAACTAACTCATGAACTTTATATGGGAGATATTTTCGTACATTTGAAAACTTCAACCTGCAAAATACTTTCAACATGAACATAACATTTTTCCATTTAGGGACATCTATCCATCCACATTGTACTTGTATATGAGGCTTTGAAATTTATTTGTTCCAACACTTTTGATTATCATGATTTTTAAGACCACAAATACTGCATGGATATAAATTCCAACATTTTTCTTTGGCTTGTCCTGTTCTTCCACACTGACTGCAACATTCTTTCTTCTCCTACTCATGCTTTTTTACTTGGTTGTAAGTTGTGGTTGTTGCATCAAGTTCATTACTTCTGTAGATGATTCATTTGTTGTCAATGATTTTTCTTTCACAAATTTTATGTCGCCATTGCTTGTGTTGCCTTCATTTCTTGGTGTTACATATACATGTATGGGATTTTGGATACCTTGAGAATTCTTTCCTAAACCTTTACCATCATATCCCATTTTATTCATAAGTTTTGAACCTATTCTTTTAGTATGTTTTTCAAAGAAACCTATTTGATCATCATGATCATCTTTTGAAGCATCATCATTTTGTGTATCAAAATAAGAGAGAGACATATGTGCATCAACTCTATTATTATCAACCAAATCAAAAAAACTAGCTATCATGTCACTTGTATCACAAACTACATCATTCTTCTGAAGTAGATCACCTGTATCACACGTTGCATCAATCTTTACTTTTTCTTATTGTAGTTGTTTTACTTGATTTGCAAGCGCAATCAATACATTGTCCTTTGCCATTAATTATTGTTGTAGTGATTCAATCAATTTGTCCTTTTGATCTTTAATTTTGAAAACATCATCCATAAATTTATCTAATGATATCAATTTTTCTTCTAAAGTGTCAATGTTTTGTGTAGGAGAACAAACAAATTCATGGTATAGTACATTATCCCATGTCCTGAACTCTGCAACTTTGCCAATTATTGATTGATTTTTTTTTTTGTAATCTATCTATTTCTTGCAAAGCATCTTCAAGGTATTTTTGTAATAATTCAATTTCTTGATTAGTTGTTTGAAGTCTTTTTCCTCCTTTTCCCATTATGAGTTGTGGAATTACGCTCGCTTGTAATCACACTCACTTGCCTTAGTGATTCACACTTGCTTTTAATCATGCTCACTTGTCAAGAACTATCACAAAAAATCAGGTGTCGGGTACAACCGATCATGCACCCTCTTTTTCAAACAACAACAATAATATTTGGGTGTCGGATACCACCGAACATACACCCAAAAAGTTCCACTATAGAAACACTTGAAACTTTGTTCTCAAATAGAAACTTTTACAAGACTTCAATGAAAGTTTCACCTTTTAGCTTCAATGATGTGCTTTGAATTTTGACTCCTTAACTTTAATATCCAAAATCTTCTAATCACACTTGCATTTGATGCTCAATATTTGACTTGATTCAACACAATCAATTTTCCAAGATTTCATAACATAAGCAAGACTTCAACTCTTGACCTTAACGATTCTCATACAATGACTTGACTCAAACTTCACCTCTTTACATCAATAACTTGACTTCAACAAGACTAACTTTTAACCCACATTTGAACTTGAATTTGACTCAATAAATCACCCTTTCATAACTTTAAATTAATTCACTCTCAACAAGACTATACTCTCAACCCTTATAACCTATTTTAAGAAAACTTGAATTATTGTAACTTTGACTTTAAACCACATGCATTGTAGCCTTTATCTTTGATTCTATTCATCATGTCTTCATTATAATTTATCTGATACCTTTTACTGTGATTTTGTTGTCCGCTCAATTCTCAAACAACTTTCACATCATGGAATGTCATTAATGCCTTCTTCAACCCTGCAAATTCCTTCAACAATGGTAGCAATTTCTTCCCACACATGAGCACACTAAAGTCATGCCTCCAACAAATCTTCTTCAATGCATTAGCTGGAGATTGTCCCAAGGAAATATACTGAATGTATGCAACGTTCTTTGATGGATAATGGATTCACCAAATTCACCAAAGTGCACCTTAAATAAATTGTTCTCTCAACAATTCAAACTAGAGAATATACTATTGCTTGGACCTGTTTAAAACAACCACTGAAGCATGCAACTTCCACCAATATTCACACAAGTATATATATTAAATGATCAATCCATTTACTAATACAAAGTGAGAGAAAATTAATATATAAAATTATTACTCTCATTTCTCTCAATCCCAAAGAGCATAATCATGTGTGCTTGTCATGTTGGTGTTGCTGCCTTTTACAGTCAAAACCAGTTCCTTTTCTCAGGTGTCTTATTGCAATTCTCCAACAGAAAATGATGGGCAGAGAGATTCAAATGACAGTGAATTCTCCCCCCTATGGAGAAATGGGAAGAGTGGTTTCACACTTCGTTGAAGCTCTGATCCAGGTGGATATTGGTGGCCACCCACCTATTCCAACTAGCTCCTTGTGTCCATTTTTGTTCAACATGTTCTAATGTACTACTTTGTAATTCTGGGTTCTACATTTATGGGGATGTATGAAGCACCACAAATCCTCTAGGTGGATGCAGGTGGCCTCTTTCCTAATCCATCTGGATTATTTTGTATGTTTTCATATCAGCACATCTTGTTGTACTTCCAGGTTCGTTTTGGCGCCCTAAACGTTGTTTTTTTGGCTCACCACAGTCAAACTGTAGACAAAACCATATTTTGACGGCCGAATGTGTAGAACTCTGAAAGAAATTTGCAACAGGCTATCACACACCTAAAACATAGGTCGTATGAAAAGGTTACGACCCTTGGAAATTGAGGTACCAAATTACACCAATTTACCCATAGGGCCCACATGAATTTTGGCGTTTCACATTCTAGGGTTAGGTTTTTGGATGTCTAGTGTTTTGGAATTCATGAGTAATATCAAAAAGGCCTCTAGAGCCTCATTTTAGTCCATTCTTCTCAGACGGATGAGAATAGTAGCCACATCTCTTCTCAAAGATAGCTACCACCATTCGAGCAAGTGTTTCGGTTTTGCAGTTTTATAGTTTCAGCCTATTTCATTATTTAATAGAAGATATTGTTCACTGTTTTTTTTTTTTATTCTTCATATCTCTGTGTTTATTGTATTAAGTTTGTTAATTAGTTCGTTCCTCTCCTAAATCCATATCAGTGGTATCAGAGCAATCTCCTCTTCATTTTTTTTCTTCGTGCATGTCCTCGACAAGATATGGGTACAAGAAGTTGGGACTCGAACCAATCGAGCCATTACAATATCAACCTCACCAAGCCTAAGAACAACCCATGGGGGATGAAAAGAAATATGATGGAGTAGGAGATCCTATTAAAATTATTCTCAAGGAAGCCCTCTCACGATAAAGGAACTAAATGATGCACAACTTCGTGCATATCCTTTGAAGACTGCCCACAGGAGAAGCATCTTCATCAAGCGGCCATGCAACCCCCTTCAAGGTACAGGTAAATTTTTATATTCCATTATTTGAAGGACTGATAGATGCAGATGTCATAGATAAATGGTTGAATCTACGTGAAGTATATTTTTCAGTCCACAATTTTTCTAATACGAAAAAGATCACTTTTTCACTCCTCAAGGTTGTTTCCCATGTTAAAGACTGGTGGGATGCTTACTCTGAGAAAAGGGCCGTGGAGGAATATACAATGTTTGTGGTGTCCCGTACATGGTATTCCTTCCAGGATGCCATTAAAGAAAAATACTACCTTGTTGGAAGCTACGAGGATTAGTACACCAGATGGACCACCCTACATCAAGAAAGGGACTAGACAGTACCAGATTTCACCAATATTTTCCATACCCTATGCACCAAATTGGGTATCAAAGACTCTGAGTGTCACTTAGTGCTAAAATTCCGCAGTTGTTTTCATAGAAACATTCAAACAAAAATGGAGTTCCTGGACATTGCCTCATTGGGCACGACTTATAGATACATTATCAAGATCAAGCAGAAATTTAAGCAAAAATGACGAGAGTTTGGATATACAAACCCCTCACAGCTGAAGTAGGGAAAAGGAAACTCCAACCCACATAGTAAGGGACCAAGTCAATATGGTCTCCCTCAGGAAAACCAGTCCAAACTACAACACAAGAAGGGAAATGAGAAGGTGAAGAAGGACACGGTAAAATGGTGTGAGTACCATAAAATTCCTTGGCACAACACCAAAGAATGTCGGTCCATGCAGTCCCTCGTGGTTGAGTTGAAGGCTTCCAAGTTAGAGGTCGATTATTACTTTGAGTCAAATCCTAAAGGAGGGAAGCATATTATTGATGTTTAACCCAGTGCCACTATCGTTACCAATGAATTCTGGTCGAAAAAACCAGAAGAACCAGATGAAGGGGAATGCCTCTTTCACTCACAGATGTGGGTCAAGGGGACTCCGATTCATTTCATTGTTGACAATGGAATTCATAAGAATTGGATTTTATTAGAGATCTCCAAGCGGCTGGACTTGCCAATGACACTGCACCTGCATCCCTACACCATCAGTTGGCTTCTCCAAGGTAGGGATCTTTGTGCCAACCAACAGTGTCGTCTTCCCTACGACATCAAGCCTTTCAAAGATGAGGTACTATGTAATATTTCTCCCCTTGAAGTTTGTGATGTTCTTTCAGGACAACCATATTTGTGGAAGCATAATGCTATGTATGAGTGTAGAACTTGCAGTGTTATTATTACTTTGGGTAGACAATTGTACAAGATCCCAGAGGTAGTGCCGCCTACTTCTATTTATTTAATCTTTGCTAAGCAATGCAGTAAGATCATTTCACAAACTGGGATGTTCGTCTTCTTTGTGATTTGTACTCACAGTAAGCAGAAGGTTGTCTCCACTTCCATGGTCTCTATACATCGCCTCTCTTTGTAGCAGAAGCAAATGGACGAGATCATGTAATATTACAAAGACATATTCGACTCACTTACAGGGGTACTAACACACTGCCAAGTCAAGCATCCAATTGATATGACCCCCGATGAACCTCTACCTAATGGACCAGTCTATTAGTGCTCGTTGATGGAGAATGGAGAAATCAGGAGTTATATCTAAGAGCTTCCTCAAAAGGGTACATCAGATCCAACTCCTCCCTTTGCAGAATCCCGATTGTACTGGTGTAGAAGAAGAATGAGACTTAACGACTTTACATTAATTACAAAGCCTTAAAAAAAGAACAGTCAGGAATCACTACCCCATTCCTAGGATTGATGACCTTCTTGACCAACTCAAGGGGGGAAATTTATTCAACAAGATTGACCTAAAGTCTGGATACCACTAGGTTCCCATAGAACCAATTGATGTATGGAAGACAACCTTCAAGTCTAAAGAAGGTCTCTACGAATGGCTAGTCATGCCCTTTGGCTTAACAAATGCACCAAACACTTTCATGAGGTTGATGGATGATGTATTGATACCCTTGACCAACTCCTTTGTGGTAGTATATTTGTATGATATCATCATCTTCAGTAGAACGTGGGAGGAGCACATGCGACATATTCAACAGGTTTTGAGCACTCTGTGGCAACGCAAGATTTATGCCAACTTGGAAATATGCTCTTATGCACAAAAAAGGTCCAATACTTGGGCTACATTGTTGATGAGCATGGGGTACATGTTGATCCAGCTAAGATCCAAGTCATCCATGACTAGCTAGCCATGACCTCACTGACCGAGCTTCGAAGCTTTTTGGGACTATCCAACTTCTACCGACAGTTCGTGTTGGGATTCTCCCATATTGCATGGGCCCTCAACCAGGTGACCAAGGGAGATGGTAGGTCCAAGTTTGTGTGGGGTAATGAGTAGCAATGATCATTCAATGATCTGAAGCATCACTTGTGCTCAACTCCAGTACTCTCCTTTCCTGATCTGCAACAACCATTCTAGATTGATATTGATGCATATGACTATGTTGTGGGTTCATTTCTCACTCGACACAGGAATCTGGTGGCATACCATAGTGAGACACTCTCCAATATTTTCTAGAAATATCCCACCTATGAAAAGGAAATTTATTCCATTGTACAAGCCCGTTGTCAATGGAAAAATTACATTCTAGGGAAAGAGGTGATCATACACATTGATCACAAGCCTCTGCAATTCATACAGACATAGGGGAAATTGTAGAACGACCACCATCAGAAGTGGTCCACCTACCTACAGTAGTTTCATCTCAACATCAAGTATAAGACATGTTTCTCTAATCATGTCGTTGACTGCCTCAATCATCCTCCTGTGGCTGCACTCACCTCTGTGCTTCATCCTCGTGGACATGAAGCATCTGAGTAGTCCTGACTTTATTAGAAAGATACAAACTTCACCACCACATATTAGCTCTTGGGTATAGGTGAAATTGTCATTGAATTTCACATTCAGGACAGACTCTTATGCCACCTGGGCCATCTTTGTGTTCCTACAAGCAAGTTTGCAAATCTGATTTGGGAAGCCCACTACAGTTGGGTGGCAGGACATTTTGGCGTAGAGAAAACTATGATCATTCTTCAGAAACATTTTTATTGGCCAAAACATCGATGGGATGTCAGAAAGTATATCATCTCTTGCACTGCCTGTGCCATTTCCAAGCCATCCATCAAGAAGAAAAGACTTATACACCCCTCTTCTTATTCTCGAGAAGCCTTGGTAATCCATCTTAATGGATTACATTTCTGGCATGCCATCCACCAAGCAAGGAAATGACTTCGTGTTTGTGATTGTTGATCATTTTTTGAAGATGGCCATCCTCATAGCCTATAAGAAGAATTTCACAGTGGCAGATACTGCCAAGATATTCTCTGAACGAGTGTGGGTCCACTTTGGGATTCCACCAACCATCATCTCTGACCGAGACAACAGGTTCCTCAACACCTTTTGGTCGAGTCTCTGGTCTTTGTTGGACACCAATGTTACACAATCCACTGCTTTCCACCCACAAACTGATGGCCAAACAAAGGTCGTCAATCAAATGATTTGCACATCCATCACATGTACAATTCTAAGCATCCACGTACATGGGATGAGAGTCTCCCATATGTCCAACACAATTACAACATGGCTCTCCATAGTTCCACCATCCATAGCCCATTTCAGGTGGGTCTGGGATTCCAACCCTTGGGACCCATTGATGTCACACTTCCTCTTGCCATTGCACATATAGACTCCTCCCCTGATTGTTCTGCAATTGACAAAGCCACCAGATTCATTAAGAGGATTCAACACATCTGCCAATAGGTCCAGGAAATTTTTCATAAATCCAATGCTAAGTACAAGAAATGCCATGATCAACACAGGGTACCACACCAGTTTCAAGTTGGTGACAAATTTTGGTTACATTTGCAGAAGGATTGTCTCACCGATCCCCACCAAATTCTTTTTCCACTTCGTTATGGGACTTACACTATCACCAAGACCGTGGGTAGCAATGATTTTGAGCTCAACACTCCGCCCTTCCTTGGTATGCATCCAATATTCAATGTGGACCTCCTTCGGCCATATTTTCCCCCATTATTGGACATCTCCGAGATCACAGAACAACTGATACCAATAGATCTCAAACCTGATTGCATGGAACAAGCATCCACTGATCAAATAGTGGACACATAGGTCAAGGGCACTCGCCAACAACAGATCCATCTTTATTAGGTTGTCAAGGCATGACAACTCCTACACCAAGGCAAGTGCCTCACTCGGGGCCAAATCTAGCAGAAGTTTCCTCACCTGATGGGGGAACACAACGCAATGGAGACCATTTCTTCCTAAGGGGGGGGATCTATCCAAGTGGATATTGGTGGCCACCCACCCATTCCAACTAGCTCCTTGTGTCCATTTTTGTTCTACACATTCTACTATACTTCTTTGTAATTGTGGGTTCTACACTTATGGTGTTGTTTGAATCTCCACAAATCCTCCAGGTCGATACGGGTGGCCTCTCACCTAATCCAACTAGCTTATTTTGTGTGTTTTCATGTCAACATATATTGTTGTACTTCCAGGGCTGTTTTGGGTCCCTAAACATTTTTTTTTTATCGCCATAGTCAAATTATAGACAAAATCATATTTTGATGGTGAAATGTGTAGTTCTCTAAAATCCCTTTCCAACAGGCTACCACACGCCTAAAACAGAGGTTGTATGCAAAAGTTACGACCCTTGGAAGTTGAGGCACCAAATTACACCAACTTACCCATAGGGCCCACAGGATTTTTGGTGTTTCACCTTCTAGGGTTAGGCTTTTGGAATTCATGAGTAATATCAAAAAGGCCTTTGGAGCCTCATTTTAATCCATTATGCTCAGATGAATGTGTGTAGTAGACACATCTCTTCTCAGAGATAGCTACCACCATTCGAGCAAGTGTTTCAGTTCTGCAATTTTATAGTTTCAACCTATTTCATTATTTAATAGAATATATTGTTCATTAGATATTTGTGTTATTCTTCATATCTCTGTGTTTATTGTATTCAGCCTATTAATTAGTTCATTCCACTCCTAAATCTAGATCAATCTCTGACATGACAGATTTGTGGATTGAATGGCACAGAATCCATTATGTCATAGGTAGATGCACAATCTGAGATTCTCTACCAACATTTTTATGAGATCTTACCTTATCTCAAGTTCGCTCATTTTACCACAAACCAAGCCATTCTTTAAGCCTTTGAAGGGAATGGCAGCGTCCATGTGATAGAATTGAATTTGATGCATGACTTGCAATGGCCGGCTCTGATTCAAGCCCTGGCTCTTAGGCCCAATGGGCCGCCTCTATTGAGATTAACAACCATTGGACTGTGACATCCCAATGGCAGAGACATGCTGCAAGAAATAGGGATGAATTTGGCTCAGCTCGTAGATTCTGTTAACGTGGAGTTCGATTTCAGAGGCATCATGGCCGACAAACTGGAGGATATCATTCACTGCAATGCATGGAATTATACTAGAGATAGAATAAATAGAAACTCAATAGATCAAGCCTTCAATAGAAAAATGGCATCTATATTCCTCATATTACAACAACAATGAGCATCTATATTCTCATCTTTTCTCACAGCAACATCGACTGGTCAACAACATCGATAATGTAGATAGACAACAACTAACCTGGTGCTAGGACTTCAGTGTGGCGTCCCCAACCATCAACCCACTTGCCGAGAAATGCTACTTCATGGAAACATTCTCATACTTAAATATATAACATGCATTATTTATAAAGAATAAGAATTAAATCAAATGAATGCATTTGACATGGATTTACTACTGTCATACAGACTTAAATAGAATTAACAACAATTCAAACTAGCAATGGAATACATGATAATATTACAAGTATCAAAGAACATGCATTTTAATTAAGCACAGAATTAAAACACACAATGATACTTATCTTTGAAACTGTAATACACCACCAAATGTGTATAGACCTTCCACGAACCTCCCATCCTTAGATTGCGCTGCTCATCACTCTCAGTAGTAGGTCACCCTTGAGCTGGGACTAAGCTCCATTGGGCAAAGAAATCCTAGGATAGGAAAGGTCAATGAAAGACACATAGTTTATGAGGAAGGATTATCTCCCAGGAGCCACTTATTCCCACTCCTCATAGAATCTCATTCCCCACATGCCTGTCCCACTCCAGGAGTATACACCTTCACTGTCACCAAGATAGTCCTTTGACTACTAAACCTCCCTTGTTTTAGGCTTCACCAATAGATCGGACTGGAATTCTTCAAGCTCTGTGGCAGCTACAGGACTCTTTCTAGGAGTTATCACTTCCTCTATGCACTCTCTCACCAGAAGAGAGTCTCTCACAGGCCTAACAACCTGCTTCTTCAACCACAACCACCTCTCTCACCTAGAGAGAGTGTTGCACACAGGCCTGATAGCCTGCTTCTTCAGCTATCTTCCAACACAAGGAGGACAACAAGTCTCATCAAGGAATGAATGACGGTAACCTATCACACTCAGCCAAGGGACTGTGTGGCCACAACATCCCACAGTTATAACACACATGACATAGATAATTTCTCAGATTTCACAGAAGATGTGGCTCGACTTCAGAGGTGTGTGGCTATGCATAGGTCCAGTGTAGAGACAAAATAGTTCTCGAAAAGGATTCCAGTGAACTCAGGTAGAGTCTGGAAGGTTCACAGAATGACTCAGAAGATGGATTTTAGGTCTCAGGTGCATGCATGAACATTGCAAAAGAGGAATACAAAGGCCATGAAATTCACAGGAATACACCAGTCAACTTCCGGTTCTGGTTTTCAGGATTGCGTGATAGGAAAATTAAGCAGAGGTCATTTACTGACTCCAACCATTCAGACAGTCAATGGAGGAATGGAGGACGAACCCCCATCCTTGCTCAATTCTTGGGTTAAATTGCATGTGCCTGGGTCAACACATATCACCCATGAAGTTTCATGCACTCCATCAAGTATGTGTTCCCTTTTTCACACGTTGGGGATGCATGTGTTGCCTCTCCTAGGACTTAGGATAAAAACATATCTTTCACACCACTTTGGAATAATAATAAATTATTATTCCTAAGGACTGAAGCCCTCAAGATTAGCCCCTCTTCCAACCTCCTAGCCCCCTCTTCCTTACCCATACCATGGAAGCTTAGTCCCCCATCACTCTTTCTTCGTGTTCGGTTGAAACGCAATGATGTTTATATATTATATTAATGATCTGCATAATTACATATACAAAATCAGGCTCCTGGCCTTAACACTTAGGCTCTCCAGCCTATTAAACACATAAGCCCACCAACTTATCAATACGCATCTCACCAGCCTACAAAACATTATTACAATTCATAAACATGATTACAATTCATAATATAACTAGGGCACTACCGGGGGATATTACAATCCTCTCCCCTTATTTTTTCATTGTCCTCGGTGCAACTCTTTACAAAACATCAGCAAGATTTTCAAAATCTTAAAAAAGATACAGGTATTTTGCTCGCATAGCATCCTCATGCTCCCATGTTGCGTCCCTAGGATCGTACTAGGTCCACTGGACCTTTAAAGGCCCTATGGTTCGATTCTGGATGCAGGTAATGAAAGCATATATGCAACTGGCCCAATCCTTTCTAGGATTTCAAATGGCCCACAAAATATGGCTTCCAACTTGCCGTAGTTTCCCAACTTCAAGGAACTTCTATTGGCTTTTTATTTCAGGAAAACATGGTCACCCACTTTAAACTCTCTGTGGGTTTTGTTTTTATCAGCATAACATTTCTTCCTATCATGGGCAGCTTTCAAATTCTACTTAATTTTTAGCATCTATTCTTCCATTTCCTTGAGAAACTCTGGCCCAACTACTTCCCTATCAGCTGTATTATCCCAGCTCACTGGAGTATTTCACTTTCTACCATAAAGTGCTTCAAATGGGATCATCTACAACGATTATTGATCCCCATTGTTGTAGGTGAATTCTACCAAGTGTAGGTAGTCTTCCCATTTAGATGGTTTGTCCATCACATACATCCTTAGTATGTCTTCTATCAATCGATTCACCTACTCTGTCTACCCATCAGACTCAAGATGATAAGTTGTACTGAAGTTCATATTCATTCTAAACCCCTTGAATAACCCTTTCAGGAAATTTGAGGTAAATTTCGGGTCTCTGTTAGACACAATTGTCTTAGGAATTTTGTGCAATCGTGCCATTTCCTTCATAAAAATATCAACACCATTCATTGCCTCGTGAGTAGTCTTTAACGAAATGAAATAGGCAGATTTCATAAGTTTGTCCACTACCACCATGATTGAATCATGTTGCTTGCCGATTCTAGGCAATCCTATGATGAAATCCATTGTCACCACTTCCCACTTCCACTCAAGAATGGGTAAAGGTTGCAACAACCCTGTTGGGTGTCTATGCTTAGCTTTAACCTTCTGGCACTCCATACATCTGGAAATGTATTCAACAATCTCTTTATTCATACTTGGCCAAAAGTAATGGCTTTTGACTGTTGCCACAGTTTTCTGATATCCAGGGTACCCTGCATAAGGCACATTATGAATTTCATGAAAAATCATATGTTTCAAGTCCTGGACATTAGGTATATAATTTTTTTTCTTGTACATAAGTGTTCCATCTATTTCCAATTTATAATTTTCCACTTTCTATGGCATCTCACCTTGCTATAGCTTTGTTACCAGCTCCATGTACTGCAAATCTGCATTTGCAACTTCCAAAATTCTACCCTTTATATTAGTTCGGTACATGCTAATGGCTGTAGCATGTAATTCATGCACTCTCCTGTTGAGTGCATCAGCCACTTTATTTTCCTTCCCTTTGATATGCTTGATATCAAAATCGTACTCACAGAGAAACTCCAGCCACCTACTATGTCTAGCGTTCAAGGTTGGCTGATCAAACAAGTACTTCAGACCATTATGGTCTATTCTTAGTTTGAATCTCCTTCCCATGAGGTAATGTCTCCATTTCTTTAGAGTGTGTACTATGGATGCCAACTCCAAATCATGAGTTGCATAGTTCCTTTCATGCTCTTTCAACTTTCTAGATTCATAACAGATTATGAATCCATTATGATTTAGGACTCCTCCCCATCCTTCTTTGCATGCATCTATGCACACCAAAAAATATTCATTTGGATCTATGAGCCTCAATATTGGAGCACTGGTTAACAGTTTCTTCAATTGTTGGAAGCTTCTCTCACAATCCTCTGTCCACTAAAACTTATTCTCCTTCCTTTGCAAGGAAGTGATAGGGTGAGCTATCCTTGAGAACCCTGTGATAAACCTTATGTAATAATTAGCTAGACCCATAAAGGATCTAGCTTCTGTCATGTTCTTTAGCATTGACCATTCTATGATGGCCTCAATCTTCTCAGGATATACAATTATCCCTTACTTCGAAATAATATGCCCCAAGTAATGGATCTGCTCCTGATAAAACGACCACTTGCTTAACTTGGAATACAGTTGGTACTCTCTTAGCACCTGCAACACCATCCTAAGATGTTGTTCATGCTCTTCCTCCAACTTGGAATACACTAGATTGTCATCCAGGAAGACTATGACGAACTTGTCTAGATAGTCCCTAAATACGCCATTCATCAGGCACATAAAAAAATCGGGTGTGTTTGACAACCCAAACGGCACCACTGTGAACTCGTAATGACCATACCTTGTTATAAAGGCATTATTTTTTATGTCTTCATCATTTATCCTTGCCTGGTGATATCTTGACCTGAGCTCTATCTTCAAAAATACATTTGCATCCTTCAATTGATCAAAGAGGTCATCAATCCTCGACAGAGAATATTTGTTCTTTACAGTTGCTTTGTTCAATTGTCTGAAATCGATACACAATATTAGCATCCCATCCTTCTTATTCATGAAAAGGATCAGGGAACCCCAAAGTGACACACTTGGGTGTATATACCCCTTCTTTAGAATCTCTTCAATATGTACTTGTAGTTCTTTCAGCTCCGGCGTACTCATTCTATAAGGAGCTTTCGACACTGGAGTTGCTTGAGGCATCAAGTTTACAAAGAGTCAATATCTCTTTTTGGAGGTAGTCCACGTACCTCCTGAAATACATCTTCAAACTTCTTTAGTACCTCATGATCTCTAATATTTGAGATCTCATCCTTATATGCTTCCTCCACATGGGCTACAAATAATTGACAACCTTTTCTGTAGCACTTCTTTAGCTGCATTGCTGATATTTCTCTGATAGAAACAACTCTGGGAATTCCTTGGACTGTTCTTCGATTCTCTTCCTCATCCAAGAAAGTGAATGCCTTATTATGATAGTCCAAGATGGCATGGTGTTGGTCCAACGAGTCCATCCCAATTAGACAGTCATAAGAACCTAAAGGCAAAACATTCAATTCATCCTTTGTGCTCAGTCCATTCATGTCCACAGGACAAGACTTACCAACTCAATGACCTTCCTCTTGGTTCCTGTAGCCATCTATAGTAAACAAGAATTTCCATTTTTTCTTCTCAACAAATGAAAACTTTCCAACACTCTAGGATCTATATAACTATGGCTAGCCCCTGAATCAATTAGAATAGTAAATGGTTGGTTGTTAATCATACCTTCCACTTCAATCATGTGGACTAATATTCATCTTTCTTGTTTTCCAGGGATGCGTAGATCCTTGGAATTATATTGACCATGTCCTCCACTATTTCATCCTATTGTACATTATGGACAACTCTCACTTTATCATTTTTGTGGGGGCAATCTATGTACCTATGGTTTTCTTTAAAACCCCAACATTCCATAGGTGGCGGTCTTGGCATTTGCCCACCTACTTCAACCTTCCTGGGCTCTCTAAAATATGGTTGTCCTTGAGGACTGTTTCTGAAATAGGGTGGCTTAGTTCCCTTCTTCCTCTGATCCATCTTGAATTTCTTCTTGTCTTCCCATGCCTTCTGAAAAGTAGGCTTCTCTCTTTGTTTCTCATATAAGCATTTATCTCTTCTTATCATTTATTCCATAGTTTTTGGATCATCATACTGGATCTTCTCCCCAATGGAAGGTGGCAGTCCACTCAGATACCTTTGAATCTTGACAGTCTCATCCTTTTATGAACATAACATACTTCAGTAAATCCAAAAACCTTCGTTCGTATTCATCAATGGTCATGCTGCCCCAGCTTGAGTTCAAAGAAATATTTCATCTTTCTGTCATAGTATCTTTTAGTCAAGTATTTCTTCTTGAAATATCTCTTGAATTTTTTTCAAGTGATATCTTTCTCTCTAATGTGTTGCACCTGCACAAGCTAATCCCACCACATGGATGCCTTTCCTTTTAGTTGATACATTGCAATTCTTTCTTCTGCATGAGAGGAATAATTATGCAGTTGGAAATATTTCCTCATTCCAAGCAACCATGTCTTGACATCTTCCTCCTTCTTATGTTCTCCATCAAACATTGTAGGCTTAATCTTGTTCATTTTTCCCTTCAGTTCATCCACTCCAGATATCCTGTGATTTCTAGTAGGAGATGGGCTTGAACTACTATGTGCCCTCCTCTCTTGGAGTGACCTTGGGAGTGATGATGGTTTTTATCAACACTCCTTGATATTCTTCCCTTAGAAGTCGAGTGATTCCCAGTTTTTCTCGAGTCTCTCTCATAGTACAACTTCTTTTCTATTCTCTCCAAACTCTTCATCAACTTTAAGTTGAATTCACCTTGTTTATATTGAGATTTCTTGAGATTTTTGCTATTTGTTCGGTGAGTTTGGGCAACTTTATGCAACTTTTCAATGATCTTCATCATATTCCCTTCCTTATCTATCTCTTCTCCATGCCCATTGGAATTCAACCCTTCAACTCCCAAATGAACATCCATCCCTTTAGCTTCGTTCTCTAAACTGGAAGCATTATGTGTATCCTCCATTTCTTTTGCACTCAGTGGAAATTCTACTCAGTTCTAGCACTCTCTAAACTTCTGCAACACCATGTGCATACAACCAGAATTTATCAAGCCATTATTCCTTAACAAATCCCACAACATTCACAAAAAAATCTGAATTAAGAAAATGTTCAAATTTCATGAATTTTTCAAGCTTTGCTTGGTTCTGTAACAATCCTTTGGGTTCTAGCCTCATCCCTCTTAATCCTCAACCCACGTGATCGCAGGTCATGACCACTCGCTTAGCAAAAAGGGTGATTCATGACTTCGCATTTCAGGAGGTTTCAAAGCACTTCACAACAACTTCCTAATTTCCGGACTAATGAACTTGTGATGTAGGGCAGATCAATCATCCATGTCTACCCAACATCCAACAACTGACACTCACTGTGAAACCTCAGGTGTCTGAGTTCCGATACTTCGGGACTTCAGAAGATTCACATCTGCACACCCCAAACACTTCCACGTCACCTTAGGTGACGTCATTACCTTACATCACTTAACGTTTTCCCAATTGCGGGGGCATGCAATGGTGGTTTTGGAGTAACCTACCTTCATTCTACAATTATCTTGATGCTAACATGTACCCCCTTAGTGAAACCACGGTTTGGATTACAGGACCTCCTTGGATAATTATCTTATGTGCAACTTGGGTCCCCGCAATGCCTCTTGGCCATTGATCTTGATGTATCATGATCAATTTCATTGTGGGTCCTCCGACCCATAACTACATTACATAAACTCGGGCCCCACTAACCATTCTCACACAGGATACCACATGGCATAATACTAGCGACGTTATCCAGAGCCACCACGTCTACTCTTTCGCTTCAGAACTTCAAACTTCAGGAGTTTGTGCAATGACACATCCCACTTCTCCCGACAACCGAACTCCCAAAATCAAAATATTCTCTTCTTCTTGATCCAACAGTCAAGCTCTTTTCTCCAGATATATGGAGTATATCTCCCTTGGGACTTTGGGCTTTCGAGGTTCAGGCGTCTATGCCTCCATGCACCCCACTTCTCCTAATTATCGAACTACGAAGGGCTTACAGGATAACCCTCCTGTACCTTCTCCAGATTTGACGGTCATACTGAATTTCCCTTCCATATGAATAGATCCTATGACTCTAACACCCCAAGTGTTGAGCGCTCTCTCTCTGTGGTCAAATACCACGTCGGCTGTGGTTTTATTCTACCGCTACTCCTCCCGAGCTTCGTAACATAGCCAATGTAACCCCTTGGCACTTAGAAACAATCTAAGGTTCGAAATTGGTTCCTCTGAACACCATTTCCACTCAAACCCTTGGGTCCAAAGACCACTTATCTGGCCCATCCAGGCTCAACATTGAAAACATGGCTCTGGTACCATATTGTGGCATCCTCGACCATCAACCCACTTGCCAGGAAACGCTACTTCGTGGAAACATTCTCATACTTAAATATATAACATGCATTATTTATAAAGAATAAGCATTAAATCAAATTAATACATTTGACATGGATTTACTGCTGTCATACAGACTTAAACATAATTAACAACAATTCAAACTAGCAACAAAATACATGATAATATTACAAGTATCACAAAACATACATTTTAATTAAGTACATAATTAAAACACATATTGACACTTATCTTTGAAACTATAATACACCACCAATTGTGTGTAGACCTTCCACGAACCTCCCATCCTTATACCGTGCTGCTCATCACTCTCAGTAGTAGGTCACCCCCGAGCTGGGACTAAGCTCCACCGGGCAAGGAACTCCTAGGCTAGGCAAGGTCAACAGAAGACACATAGTTTATGAGGAAGGATTCTCTCCCAGGAGAAACTTATGCCCACTTCTCATAGACTCTCATTCCCCACACTTCTGTCCCACCCCAGGAATATACACCTTCACTATCACCAATACAGTCCTTTGTTTGCTAAACCTCCCTTGCTTTGGGCTTCAACAACAGACCGAACTAGAATTATCTGAGCTCTGTGGTAGCTATAGGAATCCTTCTAGGAGTTCTCACTTCCTCCACGCACTCTCTCACCTGGAGAGATTCACTCATAGGCCTAACAACCTTCTTCTTCAACCACAAAGACCTCTCTCGCCTAGAGAGAGTGTTGCACACAGGCCTGACAATCTACTTCTTCAGCTCCATTCCAGCACAAGGAGGACAACAAGGCTCAACAAGGAACAAATGATGGTAGCCTATCACACTCATCCAAGGGACTGCGTGACCACAACAACCCACATTTATAACACACACGACATAGACAATTGCTGATGTTTCACAGAAGACGTGGGTCGACTTCAGATGTGTGTGGTTATGCAGAGGTCCAGTCTAGAGACAAAACAATTCTTAGAAAGGATTCTAGTGAACTCAGGTGGAGTATGGAAGGTTCACATAATGACTCAGATGATGGATTTTGGGTCTCAGGTGCATGCATGAACATTTCAAATATCGAATATAGAGGCCATGAAATTCACAGGAATACACCAATCAACTTCCGGTTCTGGTTTTAAGGATTGTGTGACAGGAAAATTAAGCAGAGGTCATTCACAAACTCCAACTTTTCAAACAATCGACGACAGAATGCAAGACGAACCCCCATCCCGGCTCAATTGTTGGGTTAAATTGCATGTGCTTGGGCCAACACATGTTTCTCATGAAGCTGAATGCACTCCATCAAGTATGTGTTCCCTTTTTCACACATTGGGGCTACATGTGTTGCCTCTCCCAGGACTTAGGATAAAAACATACTTTTCACACCACTTTGGAATAATAGTAAATTATTATTCCTAAGGACTTAAGCCCTCAAGCTTAGCCCCTCTTCCAATCTCCCAGCCCCCTCTCCCTTACCCATACTGTGGAAGCTTAGTCCCCCATCACTCTTTCTTCGTGGTTGGTCAACACACAGTGATGTTTATATATTATATTAATGATCTGCATAATTACATATACAAAATCAGGCTCCTAGCCTTAACACTTAGGCTCTCCGGCCTAGTAAACACAGAAGCCCACCAGCTTATCAATACTCGGCTCACCAGCCTACAAAACATGATTACGATTCATAAACACGATTACAATCCATAATATAACTGAGACACTATCAGGGGATATTACATTCAAGCTCTGATACCAAATGTAGGAATTATGAGCAGCAGAGCAACAAATAATAACACACAGGAATCATCATACGAACAAAAATATACACACATAACTCACATAATAATTAATTTACAAAATAATGATACATCTCTCTTAAATTACAATAAATTCGTGAGGCCTCATAATATAACATTCAGGTCTCCATAACAAGATTTCCAATATAGCATAACAATTGTTGGACAATTGAGAGGGGGGTGCAAATCAATTGTTACTTTTATTAAACAATTATGCATGTTTTAAACTCTTTACAACACACTCAATGACGATCACAATAATGTAGAGATGTAAGCAATAGAATATTCAACATCAATCACACACATGAAATATACAAAGACAAATATTTCCTTTGGAAACCCATAAAGGGAAAAACCTCTTCTTCTTGATATGATAAGTAAGATTTATTTTCTATACATTATCATTCTTATGAGCACCAAATCATTGTGAGGCTACCACCTCTATTTTGCAAGCTACAACTTGCTGAGAGGACTAACTCTCTGGTTTCTCTAGCACCGACTATAAGGAAGCACCAACTCCCTGGTTTCTCTAGCACAAACTAGAAGGAAGCACCAACTCCCTAATTGTTCGAGCACCAACTTCCAGTCACACAGGCACTAACCTGTATAACAAAGAACAATTGTTCTCCCTTGCACCACCCTGCCACCCTGGTTTTTTTGGTTGCAACCGTATGGAAGCTACAACTCCCTGTGTTCAAGCACCCACTTGAAAATCTGAGGACAACAGTCCTCCCTAGCACCTCCCTACCACCCTGAAATAACAATCTTTTCTTTCTTGAATTTATCACAGTGATACAACATTTATCTATGGCTTACCAGTTTCATCACTGTTCTTCTACACTTCTCTGCTCTGCCTGCATCAGTGTCTCTCTCCTCGCATCTGCTGCACCTTCTGTTCTTCTCTCATATATGCATTTATGTTCCTTGCTTCTTCTGCGATTTATGCTCTCTGTCTTATTTCCATTATATGCACCATGCCTCTTTTATGTGCTTCAACTCCTACACACAACATGTTTTTACCCACATGAAACACTCTCAATAGTAGCAACAATTCTCTTCTTTGTTCTACATTTTTTTATATTCTCTGTGCACCAACTACATACTACATGTGTTATGCCACCGCATGATCTTTACAACGTCACTGTTCTTCCCTATAGGTTGTTCACGGCAGTTCTTCCTCACTCCTGCATATCTCAACAACATAATCACTTCACTTCTTTGTTCTGCATGTTTTTCTCACGTCGATTTGTCTTCTGATCATCATGGAAACTCTTCATATTCCCTGGAAGTTATCTCCATGCATTCATCATCACTGGGCATTATGCTGAGATTCTTTTCCTTCTTTGGCAGTGTGACTTTTTGTCTACTCTATCACAATCGATCTTATCCTCTCTGTTGCAGTTACAGACTTCAACACTTTTCAATCTATCAATTGTCTCTATGATGAGTCTTCATTCCAATGGCAGTTACCTTGAGACTCTTCATCTTCTCTAGTGATCACCCTCAAGCTCCTCGAGTTATCTAGCCAATGCAATCACTTCGTTCTAGCAGTTACAACCAATCAATTATGGCTTCTTTGTCCTCTAAGCCCCTTCCTTCACTTGACCTATGGCGGTGACCAAACACCTATTAAAAGTTCTTCCTAGGCTCCATTTAGTGAGCGCTAGCTCCTTTTCCATGATATGACCTTGGGCTATGAACTTCATATGACCACACGATTGCAGGCGTGTCCATAGGCGGTTTGAGGGTAACCCGCATTTTTCCCTGCATTTCACTACGAGCCTCCATGCGTCCTTCCTCCAAAACCATAGTTTCAATTGTGGCCCTCTCATGAGAAATTAAGGCCCAAGCATGTTCTAGCCCTACAATGGAGCACGACCGTCGATCTCATGATCTTGACGATGCTCTTGAATGGATGGTTCAGATCTATCCTCTCAAGTCTGCGGAGGTGGAACCTAGCAACGCTAGCTCCTTCCTTTCTCTTCTATTGATGTGACCACAACCCTATTTGAAAAGGCATTTCATAATTTCGGCAATCTCCGTTGTAAATACTAGTGATGTGCTAGATCCTCCCTTAACCTTCATCAATGTGACCACCAGCTGTGACCAAGGGCCAATGAAGAGGGGTGTGTCGTGATTTCTCATATTGTGAACTCCTGCTATGAGTTTCTTCGAAACTCCCAACTCACAAAACTTTGAAATGCTTAATATCAAATCAATGGTCGAGATCTATCGATGATCCGATGACCCAAATCATTTTGCGACTTCGCATATTACGAGTTCCTTCTATGAGTTTCCTCGAAACTCCCAACTTGCAAAACTTCTAAATGCTTCATATCAGATCAAGGCTCGAGATCTCTCAGTGATCCGACAGCACAGATCATTTCACAATTTTGCATATCGTGAGTTCTTACAACTCTCACCTTTGACCTCTCCAGCTCACGAGTCAGTGAAATGTTGATCTCTCACCACATGTCCTCTGGATCCAATGGTGCAGATCATTTTGTGACTTGGCATATCGCGAGTTTGAGGAAGGCTTTTAGCCATTATCCTCTTCGCAGTTTGTTGACGGGCGTAAGTGAAAAACCATCAACTGGAAGGATAGACCTAGTCTGGGGTTGTTTAATTAACCCAAGCCGTTTGGTATGACCTATCCTGACGATTTTAATGGCTCCATTAGCCAACTAGGGTCCTAAAGATAGAAAAATGAAATAAACAAACTAAAGAAAAGATTCTAACAATCAACACAATAATTACAAATATTTATCTAAGAATGTGAATATACAAATGATTATGAATAGTTTATATACAATTTACAAGGTTTGCATGCAATCTTGTGAAAATGATTGTTTGATAAAGTTTCTGAATCAAATATGAACAACACTTCTTTTTGTTTATTTTTTAAAGATATTAAACAAATAAATACGATTGAAACAGTGACACAAAAACAATAAAAGCTAATCAATGTAATCATCATTTCATTCATAAACAACTCTAAATAAAAGAAAAGAATGCATCTACTAACCTCTAACTGATCAGTCAACTGAGTTTAGCTTCCTGTGTTGTATGAGCTATTGCCTGTGCTGTTGTTAAGGGAAACCAATAACAAAACAATACTAGCACTTCCAAAATACATTCAAAGAAGTATTTGATATTGGAGTAAATTAATAACAACAAAAAGACATCTAATTAAAAATCATGTGATCTTAGGATGATCAATATTTAAGAATGAGAGAAAACTCAGATTTGAATATTGATATTATCCAACATTTAACATTAAGAATAAATTAAAAAATAATCAAATGATAGATCAATCACACATAAAAAATGGAATAAGAAATTATGGACAACATATAACATTTAACAGTATGAAAACACCATATGATGACAAGCTAAAGCTAAAATCAACCATAATAACATTCTCATAATACAACAATAATGAAAGAACAAAATGGAATAAGCATAACACAGGTCTAAAGCCAAAGATGATTTGCTTTCCCATATTCTTTCTCAAAATCAAATGCCCATACTGTAGTCCTCGAAGAATTTTTGGGATAATAGACACTTAAAGATAGAAAAAAAATTAATACATAAATGATAACAATTAACCATGTATTGATAAAACAAACTAAAGCTAATTTAAATCAATGCATAATCAATTATTCAAAGAATATGAAGATATTATAATGAAAATAAAACCATTTTACTCACAGGACAAAAGCCATTAAGCAACCTGGAATTCCATATTCTTCTTTGAAAATACTCGTCCATTCTCCCAAAGATTCCAACCAGACATTACTCCATTTGAAAAGAAGAAAAGTTTACAAAATAAATAATATACAAAAGAGAAAGGATAAAAATCCTCCTCTCCAATTCTTGGATCTCCATGGCTCTGAACTTTCTCATATATTTATACCATGAATGAACAATCTGGGCATCACTAATAATTTTTGTCACCTGAAATTTGCCTCGTAAAGAAACACAAATATCTCTCAAATCGTGCATTTGTTTGGGAAAATTTCTAAGAGGAAACTAAATGGGTCCATTTGGGAAATGATTTTTCAACCGTTTCTTCAAATTCCTCACTGTTTGGCTGCAATGAGTCCTACCGAATCGTGTCTATGTTCTTGACGCATTTCTAATTTTTATCTATTGTTGCTCATAAATGTATTTGCAGCAATGCAATATTATTTTTGGATCAATCATCTTGAACATATTTAGATAATAAAATCAAGCCATGAGTAGATCTGTATCAAATATCTGATAATAGAAACCTGTGAAACAAAAAGAAACCTAAATTAATAGCCTAAAATTTGTGAATAAAACAAAATTTAGAACAATAAAATTAAAATGAATTTAAACTAAAAGCTAACTATAAGTTGTAAACAAATATTGGTTATATTTTCCTTTCAAATGTGATCTTAAAATTCTAGAAGCTTCAAGTTAATGGAGAGGAGAAAAATATTAATTTTAGGTTTTCACAAAATCAAACAAATGATAGATAATTCTTTTTTTATTTTTATTTTTATTTTGAAATGAGATGCAAAATGAAAAATAAATTTAATTAATTAATATCACCAAATGATTTTATGAAAATGAGAGACCAACCAAGATATTATTTGATGAAGTATTGAACCCATCATTCAAAATAGTCAAACTTGCTAATGAGCAAAAGAAAGAACACATAATCATAATTTAAATGAAAGTAAACAGTTGATAAAAATTAACATTTTTGTTTAAATTGAGATGTCTATGCTTGTTTCTAAATTTCGACATATACTCTTGTAATGAATGTCTCATACGATAGTGAATGTCTTAGGTTTTTCTCAAAGCAAGCCAAGGTATGGAACTATTTGAAAAGGTTGATTCTATAGCTCATTATAATTATCAAGATTCTAATGGGGGGCCTTTAAATTTTGTAAAAATGTAGGTGGAGTTGTTGGGGCCCAACACAATTATACTAGATCCAACGATTGCTAGTCCTACACACTCTGATCCGACGACTGAGGTCTAATATCCTTGTATGCGTGTTCCTCCTATCTGTGAGATCGGAAGAGCAAGGTTGATTCTATAGCTCATTATAATTATCAAGATTCTAATGGGGGGCCTTTAAATTTTGTAAAAATGTAGGTGGAGTTGTTGGGGCCCAACACAATTATACTAGATCCAACGGTTGCTAGTCCTACGCACTCTGATCTAACGACTGAGGTCTAATATCCTCGTATGCGTGTTCCTCCTATCTGGAATCTGATCTGACGACCATCGGGTATTCAGGATTGGTGATCCAACGACCACTGTCGCTCTTCCTTTTGATCTTATGCATCCTCTCAACTTGGAAGAATTTCTAAGTGTCAAAGGACTCGACCTTTGATCCTACTGCGAGTCCTGATGACTTGGACCTCATTTTCTCTTCTGGAACCTGCTATCTCTTCCTAGCTTTCTCATCTCTGCATATTGTTCTCTTCTCCTCCTGAGCTTCTCGATCTTTCTCTTATGTGTCTTTGATGTTGTTCTTTCCATGCACACTCTTCCTGAAAACCTGTCAACATCGTTTTTTTATTTCCATCAATGACAAGGACAATCTGCATGTAAACATGCCAACAATCTCCCCCTTTGACATTAATGGCAACCCTGAACGACTGCACTATTAATCTTAGACCTCCAATTGTAGCATCCACACCTTTTCTCCCCCTTTGACATCAATGTCAAAGAAAACATGCTCCCCTTGAGTTGTTTCAGTATTTTTCAGAGGTATCGGATATTCAACCAACACATCCGCCCCCTGACAGGATGGACTCTCTTAGGTTGATAGTGGGGTCACGCCCAAC